>ML825182.1:67567-110467 GCA_009831015.1 Picea engelmannii | reverse complement strand
CCCTTTCATCTCATGACCTCGATCCATCGTAGCGTGGATGGATCGCATGGTCCTCTAGGAAGGACCTCCACTCTAGGTCCTAGACCTGGAACCTGCTCGAAAAATAAGCTGCAAAGAATAGAGGCAAACCCGAAGTTTCGCTTATTCCCTTGTTTTCACTCTATCAACTGACCTTTCATATTGGTCATCAGTGAGGTACACCAGTCGTAGACAGTGGGTCTAACACACTCTACTGTGTAAAACATAAGTGTTCTCGAGGCTTGATGCAATGAGGTCGAACCTATGATCCTGGTAAGCACGAGCACTATGATCTTTAAACTGAGATTACTTATTGCCCAGATGAGGACTTGGCTTCCCACCTTGGGAGTCCCTGCTACATAGTGGGCATCGATATACTCCTCGATCTTCATCCCACTCCCTGCTCCGCGTGACTTGAGGTTCACAACCTCCCCTTAGTGTGATAGACCAGGCAAGAAGTAGATGTCCTCTACTTCGATCCTCAATGATTGTTCATCAAGGATAAATCTCTCGCTATCAGGGTCCAAGTAACCCACCAACATCTCCAACAACTTCACTTGGGCCCTCATTCCTTTGAGAGCCAAAAATTTGTACAAACCACATATTTTTAGAGCCACTTGAGCCACTGGATCTCATTCAACAGCTGCATCCACCTCCTCATGCTCTCGCTCTCTCCATTCTAGGAACATCCTACAAAAAACAAATCAATGTTTTGAGTTAGAACCCCTCTTTTGTCCATTTCCGTACCTATACGCGGCCTTATTTTCACAAAGTCACGTGTAGGGATTAATACACGCTCCCTGTGGTTCAAATTGGGGCATATACCTCGTCGTACATGCAACCTTAACAAAGGAGATCCGCGTACACCGAAAATCCTAATTTACGCCCTCAAAAACTAAAAAATGGAAACCTAATTAAAAAATGTAATCCACTGAATTTGAAGAGGATGAGATGAAGAGTTACCTGATCCATACGGTTTGTGATTTCATTGCCCAATGCTCCTGCAATTGTCGTTTGAATCTTGGAGGTATTTTGGTCCAAATTGCACTATTTGGGTAAAAATCAAAATGATATAGTAATCTTTTATTTTATTACTATTTATAAGATATTTTTACCCACTTTATATAGTTTCATGCTATTTTTTAACCTAATGGACTAATTCAAGAATGGTTTTGAGCTAGTTTGTTGTAGTTTTGACTCAGTTTTCTTGCGGATTTCAATGTCATGATTGGTTGTTCGTCACCTCGAGCATGTATTTTCATAACCTAGCATATAGGATAGGTATCCACTCCATCATGCATTTTTGCATTATCCTTCGACTACAACTTTTTAATCCTTAGGAACGAACCCATTTGCTATGACACAGAACCTCCCACCTGCTATAAATAGTGTCGCTAATAAATGGTAGAGACCTAGCAAACATGGGCGCCCTAGTTAGATCCTCTTTTCCATTTGGTGCCCATGCCGAGTTTTTCCTTAGGACCAGGAGTCCCCTATAACTCAATACATGACCTTATTATGAGCCTCATTTCTCTTTCATGCACATGTGGCCTTATTCCCCATGGACTCCCAAAAACGAGTCTTAGTTAAGCTCTTTTCCAACTCATCTAAAAACCAAAAATATTGCCGAGTGATTTGTCCCTTTCACACTCGTTAAATTGGATTTGAAAGGTCATGAGTCTTAGTTAATCTCTTTTCCCACTCATTATAAAAATAAAAAATATTTTCGTGTGAACTTTTCTTTTTCACACTCGTAGATTGGATTTGAAAAGACATCTATTTGGCGCAAGTTTACCCCTTTTTTACACCAAGTAGACTACAAGACATAAAAAAGGATATTTTTTGGCATTAAGTTGTGATTGCATTTCATGCCCTCGCTTGCAGTATTGAGCCTTTAGCTAGTTCTCTCTTTGCATTATAAACCGTTGCCTAAGCAATTTTTCATCCTCAACCAAGCAGAGCCTTGTTTATATCCTTTGCAATTTGACACCCTATACCCTGGAGGAAACATCACCCCGAGTGTCCATCTCCCGCATGAATTTCCTTGCATTAATCATAGGTACGTTCCACTGCTAGAACTAGTTTTGCTTACTTGCGACACTCGTTTCCGCCTCTGTATCATAGCATTCATTTGTTATGAAAAAACAAAAAAAGATCGGTGGGAAGGGAGTACTATATTATAATTGGAAGCAGTCGTGTCACCTTTGAACAGAGCACAAAATTATTGAGTCATTTTGTCATCGTAATTTTGGGTTTAGCATGGCGTTAGGAAGTTGATCTCATTATAGAGTTTTCTCTACCGACTGCTTACTCTTCCAGTCCCTATAGAGAACGTTATTGATGCCTCCTGCATATAATAGTCACAACATTGATTCTGTGTTGCTAGATTCCACCATATGTCTCATGCTCTTGTTCAAAAGAAGTCTATCAACCTATGTCAGCCACTCCTCAAAAATCTTGACTTTTCATGTCGGTCGTACCCTCAGTCTGTCTCAGAATCACATGATACTATGGTCTTATCATGCACCCTGGCCCTACTCGCATCATCGGTAGGTCACCTTGAACCCAATAATCGACATTTCATCATTGGTCGTTAACTGGGTGGTTTCCCTTGTGTTCGATGAAAAGACATCTATTCACACTTTGTTATTTGTGCAGTGTCTTCGATGCCATTAGCCTTATTGGTGGTTTCCTCGCCTTTGTCAGTATTTTTCATCATTGGCTACTATTCAAAGGGTATTTTTTGTATATCACTTGCATTTGGTACACGTGAAAGATGCACAGGGTCATTGGTTCATGAACATGTTCTTCATCCAATCTCCACCAAATCATGAAGCTCCTGCTTTGTTCCTCATGCTGACTATTGAGATATGCCTTAATGCTCTCCTTTCAGCGGGTCTCTTTCAATCGACTTCATCTCATTTATTCTGTATATGGGACCTAGATTTTTATGAGTACCTTGAGGCTTGCAGTCATTAGTGGCAAGCTATCTCGCCATTGACAGATGGGAATACATCAATGTCTCTTGATCAATGGATTTCTCAAGTGTTCAACATCGACTCTGTTATTCACACTTGTAGGAATCTACTCAGTGCCTTGATACCTAGTTTCATTATTGGTAGGTTGTCTCGCATTTGTTAACAGTACACCTCATTGACCAGTAATCAAATGATGTCTCATTATGTTTGACCTCAAATACTTTATTCACATGATGTAGACTTGCACCCTTGGAGGATAATGTATAAGACTTGAAGACATCACTATGTAGCCACAACTGTCCTAAGCTGCTACTTCCCTTTCATTGGACCAACACTTGTTCGACTTTAGTGATCATGGGAGATCAGATTGTACTCCGTGGTATGCAGATATATTCAAATTGGTTTTAAGATAGGTTTCACTGGGCCTTGTTCGTGACCATGACAACTTTTGGCATATAACTACAATTGTATCTACCTTTTCATGGCCACATACACTTATTTGGTATATTTTCCACATGGATCTGCATTATATTCTTGGCAGCCATGTATGAAAAGTTAGTACAGAATGTAATGAGAAATTGAGTTCGTCCAGCTGGTTCTCTACCACTTCACTCCTAGTTTATTTATAATGTATTTCGGCCATCACAGATACTCCTCTGATCTCACACATTAGGGGGCATCTGTTATAGCAAGATTTGCCTCACCATTGTTATCTTTCACAGAGTGCCTTTTTTAATTTCCCTATGTGGGCTTATCATCCCTTTCTGATGAATCCAAAGCTAAAAATACACATTTTTCCACATATCTGTGCCCTATCAACTATACAACAAGCTTATATGATGGCTGCTCCACTACAACCCACGTACATCAGGATTTGTGCCAGAAAATACAAAAATGGAGTCGAGATTCCATGTCACAATAGGAGATCTCTGATCCTTGGCCTTCCATATACTGGAAACGTTCTGATTCATCCCTTCAATTGCATTTTAAAGGCTATATAATCACAATTCCAAGCTATGGAAAAGAGGAGAAAACATTAAACTTTGAGAGCAAAGTTACTTTGGAGAAATCACTTCATATTGAGTCTGCATCCCTTTGTCCCTCAAGTCTGAACATAATGTTCAGCCCCCAAGCTCTTTCCCTGTTGTTGAGAGGACCTCATTGTCTCTCTCCTTTGAGCTTGCCTTTGGTGGAGGATTGAAGTGGTGGAAGCCCAGTTAGAAGGAACTTGGTTCCTTGGTTTTGAACCATGCCGACACAGAAGTCTGTAATGTTGTCACTTCTATTGATCAATTATTAATAGAAATACTCCTTTCCCTTCCTATTGGTATCATGCAAATATATGATTATTATCCATGGGCATTCTTGTAATGTTTATTAATGGATTATGCTATCTGATTTTCTAACCCCTTTATATTATTACTATGTACTTGCTATGCTTGTTTGTTAAGAACTTATTGCAGGTATAAATCTTTGGGTCGAAGTGATCAACGGTGGAACATCGTCGAACGTTGGATTGAGGTAGGCCTCTTTCTCATCTTTCACATTAGTTTATATAGAATACAATGGAATTAAGTTGATTTATGTAGTCATAACTATCTTTTGTGGTTTACCCTTGGCCATAGAGAGTTTTTTCCTCATAACACCTAACATTATCACCCCATTATTCATCTTGTATTATTTGAGAAACCGTTGAAATTAAAAAAAATCATAATAATTTTAATCATGAAGATAGTTATAAACTTAGTCTTTCATGGAAACTTGTCATGCATTATTTATGTCAATAAAAATTTCTATTAATCCTTACCTCTATCTATGCCCTCTTTTTATTTCTCTTTTTTCTTATCATCCCCTTTTTCTCTTCCTCCTATAGCTATAATTTGATCATTTATCTCAGTGTTTTTATTCCATCCCTCTTGAATTTGAATAATAGTATCTTAACTAATTACTTTCAACTTTATACCACTTTCATGGTGAATATGGTTTATTCTTACACATCATAAACTTAAAAAAAACACAAATTTCAACCATAATTTGTTAAAGGGAAAATGTAAATTATATTTTATGCCCCATTTCTAAGTGGAAAAGTTTAACATACCACAAAATCCTCCCTTACATGGAAGACTTGATTTCATACTACCTATCTTAGGAAACAAACACCAACTTAATTCTGAGAACATCAACCTCAAACACCAATATTATCTTTAACTTATTAACCAAGCTGGGGACTTACTTGGGTGGAGATGGGAGCATGAGTGGGAAATTTTTTCAAAACCTGCAACTAATGGTTTCGGCTCTAATGGAGGGGGAGTACCAATATGGCTTCTTGAGGCCTTCTTCATTGTTAGTTAGGTCATGGGGGTCTTGACATAGTCATATTCCTAGGTGGGATGGATAAACACATGTGCTTATTAATTTACTATGGAGACTGATTGAACTATTCTGCCATTAAAAATGGTGGGACCGTGATTCCTACTGTGTTGTTTGTTTCCTTTGGACGGGGATTTAGGGGTATATCCAAACTTAGAGTAGTTAGGTGCCAAAAGTTATAGGATTTATCTATATACTAGATTTATTGTTGGGGGTTATCCATTGGCTACTATCTCAGTGCTTTACACTTGGCCTTAGGCGTTCAGACTTGTAGTGACAGTATGTCTTTTCAGGAAGGTGACCATTAACTACCTTCTTTACTGGTATTAATTATGTCCCTCGATTTGAGGTTGTACTTGTTGTTTTTCCTAAGCTGCCTATAGTGCCATTTAGGTGGCACGTCTTCGTTAGATCCAGCTCTACCAATGATGGATGCAACCATCAAAGCACTCATGAGTGCAGTAGATGAAGTTGCCTAGGAACAGACTGGTGTATTTAACGTCTCTGACAAGTATTTTACTACCCATATACATCCTCATGAAACCTCTCATCAGTTACTGAAACCATCAATGGAGTCATTTCCTTTTTTGTCGACGGGCTGAGTTGTAGGTGAGAGGTCGACCACTTTGCGCTCCGGTCTTAGAGAATTTGGAGATGTTGTCACAAACTAAGTCTCTAATCAATGGTTTAGTGGAGAGGCATTTCAAGGAGGACATAAGAAACTTCATTACATACAGTTTCCTAAGAAGTAATGGCTGCCCAACTGGGCTCAGCGGAAAATCGTTCTGGGTGATGACTTGGGGTTGGAGGAAGCAATGAATCTGACACTAACCGCTTTGGTGGTTAGATTTTTTTATCACTCTCATTGTTTTACTCCTAATCTAAACTGGATGCAAGTGAACTGGACTCCATTGTTAGGATATACTCCAGAGTTGTATTTTCTTCCGCGTGGCTGGTTCGACTTTAATTTCAAATCAACAGAGGATATGGAGAAAGCTTTAGGAAGGTTGTGGCCATTTTATGGTGGGAGTATAATTCTAAAGAGTTGGAGGGTCTCATTCGACCCAACATAAGAATATTTCCATTTCAGATACCTATGGATACTGCTCCCGGGGCTCCCTTTGAATTTTTGGAATAAAAGCACATTAATGGCCATAGGAAATACTTTGGGTTGCTTTATCTGTGTGGATGATAAAGCTCTGTGTACACTAGACTATAAACTAGATAGGATTTTGGTTGAGGTCGACATACACTTTGGACTATTGGAAACTATGGACGTCCAATGGAGGGATAATTGTTTGTCACAGAGACTCGATTACTTGGGGATTATGTTCCATTGTACCCTTTGAAAAAAAGAGGACACCTGATAAGTAGTTGTTAGGGCTTCAAGGAGGAGGAAGAATCGAAGAACTCTCACCTTCAGAAAATGCCAAGAGTTGATTAGCCAGAATTTGATTTGGTTGTTCGAGGAGTACCTGGACTTTTCTCCTTGGACTCACCAAACGATTTAGGATCTGATACACTTACAGGTAATTTAAAAGTGCATTGTCCTGATCTTTTTAATACTTTTAATCCTTGGGAAAATCTCATGTTGGATGCTTCGTCTCTTCATGGGACTGAGTCTGATAGCCCCCCATGTGACCCTATTCCAGCTCCTCGGGCTCTTTCAGAATCCTGTGTGCATCTCTTGACTTCTGGGTTGGGAACTATTTTGCGGAGAGACCTCTCCCTTACTACGAGGGTTGGAAAACCAACACTTGACCTTCTTAGGGCCCACTCAAACTTTTTGGAACCCAGTACTAGTCACTCAGTTTCTGAGAATCATTCCTTTGAGGTAGGGGATACCCCACATGTTATGCCTACTTCATTTGAGAACACTGGGATGGGGAAAGACTTAGGGGGTACTGAACCCTATTTACTACTTGGGTATTGGGAGGATGAACCAAAATATTGTTCACTTGGGGAGACGGTGGAGTCTCTAGTTCCTACTACTCAGGAGGTTGTTACTTTGGTGTCGCTTAAGACGTATCTTGGTAATGTTTTTTTACCATTGTCGATATCTATGGATATAGTGAACCATTCTGAATTCTGTAGTGGGGGAGTAGGCACTAGTTACACTTGGTCAAAAGGACTTGGTTTTGAGACTTTTTCAATTAAGACGAGAAGTTCTCGTAAGCGAGCTACTCTCATGGGGACTGCACCTAGTGCTATTTCTTCTACTACTACTAATTCAGGGGTGATTAGAGGCCTGAAAGCGCTTGCTTGTGCTAGACCATGATTTTTCTATCCTTATATTTGTGGGGTGGGATGGACCCTTAAATTAGCCTCCATGCGCAGAGTATTTACAAAAATAAAGTCGGATGTGAGTTTTTTTACTAGAAACTCTTGTATATGAGGAAAATGCTCGACACTTTGTGTTGAGATTTGCTCCTAGTTGGTGTATTTGTGTAGTCAGTTCTCTTGGGAATTCAGGAGGGATTCTTGTGGCATGGGATCCAAATAATTTTATGTTGAAATATTCTTTGTGTATTGGGGGCATTATACTTATTGGAATTTCATTAGAGAACAAACAAGATATTTGTTTTTTAAATGTATACGGGCCCTGTGTTGAGAGGAAGTTATTTTGGGATCATGTGGTTTTGAGTGGTATATTGGACACTAATAATCTGGTTCTTGCAGGTGATTGAAACTTTACCTTAGGATCTGATGAGGTCTGGGGTGCGGCAGCACAGCTAGACAAATTTGCAGTGTATTTTAAGAAACTGTTGTTGGATCATCATTTGATTGACTTGGTACTAGTCGAGACCGTTCTGAATTGGAGGAATGGTAGAAGTGGTAGGGATAGTATTTCTAAGCATTTGGACAAAGTTATTGTCTCAAAAATCCTCCTCACATATGTGGGTAGGTTTCAGTCATGGGTTGATATTCCCTTTGTTTCGTATCATGAACTAGTGGCTGTATAGTTCAATTTTCAACCATACCCGGGGGATTTTCCTTTCAAATTAAATCCTACATAGATGAATGAGGCAGACTTCATTTCTATTGTTTGTCAGGTTTGGAAAGACCCTGGTTTCTTAGTGGAGACAATAATCTAGGTCATATTTGTTTGGAAGATGAAAGATCTTAAAACACAAATCAAGTCTTGGACGCAGATTAGACGATCTGAACAACATAAAATATTAACAACCCTAGAAGAGGAGGCCATGACTACTCTATCAAATATACCTAGATCAGGACTCCATCCTACATTTTCTTTCATATTGAAGTCATTGGAGTTAGAACGAAATTGTCTCCTAATCATTGAGGAAGAACATTGGTGACAAAGAAGTCGTGTTGTTTGGTTAAAGTCTGGTGACCGAAATACTAAATACTTCCATAAAGTTTCTAATGCAAAGAGGAATAATAAACATATCTGGGAGATATAGGATGAACTGGGGCAGGAACATACAGGACAAGAAGCTCTTAAATATGAGGCAAACAAATATTTCAAGAACTTATTTTTTGAGGATCCCCATATCTCACCTGTGGATCAATTGAATCTTGTTCAACGGTTTCCTCGTTTTATTTCGGTCGAGGATTCTTCTCAAATTGATAAACCGGTCACAAAAGAGGAAATTTGGGAGATTTTGAAACTCTTTGTAGTTGATAAGAGTCTTGTCTCGGACGGGTGGACAATTGAGTTTTATACTAAATTCTTTGAGGTTGTGTGTGATGACCTGGTGGACTTAGTTGAAGATACTAGGACTAGAGGGAGGATCAAAATTTCTTTAAATTCTACCTTCTTGGCTCTAAAAAGGAGAATAACCCTCAGACTTTTGGGGATTATAGACCTATAGCAATTAAAATCTTTGATACAAACTGATCTCTAAGGTTATTGCAAACAAGATAAAGCCAATTCTTTCGAGGGAGATTCCTTGTGAATAACTTGGCTTCTTAAAGGGCAGGTAGATTCTGGATGTAATCGGTACAGCTCAAGAATGTATACATAGTATCAAGGCTAAGAAACTTCAATCCTTGATCCTTAAGTTGGATCTTAGGAAAGCTTATGACTATGTCAATTGGGATTTCCTCGGCATGATTCTAGTTCAAACGGTTTTCAATGTTCATTCTATTAACTGGATAATGAGTTGTGTGGTAAGATCCTCTTTCTCAGTACTGATAAATGGGGAGGCCTCTCCTACTTTCTCTAGCGAATGAGAGTTGCGTCAAGGTTGTCTACTTTCCCCTTTTCTCTTTATACTTGTTATGGAAAGTATTAGTCTCCTTTTAAAAAAGGGTCAAGAGGATGGCATTATATCTGGTGTTAAGGTTTCCAGGATTATTAAAATTCTTCATCTTATTTTTTTTTATGATGTTCTTATCATGTCAAAGGATACTTTGGTTGAATTGTAGGTGATTAAATCTTTGTTGGATCGGTTCTGTTGTGCTTCGAGCCTTAAAATTAGTCCAATCAAATTGACTTTCCATTTCTCTGGGATTCATGGAGTTCTACTGGAGCAGTTCAAATCCATATTTTCCTTTAATTTTGTGGAGCTATTTGTGGGCTTCCATTACTTAGGATATTTTATAAAAGTAGAGAGGAGTACCTTTGAAGACTGGAGATGTATTATTTTTAAACTTGAGAAAAGAATTAAACGGTGGTGCAATTGATGGTTGACACTTGGGGGCAGATTAATACTTGCTAAAACGGTTCTGGAAACTCAGTTTGTTTACTGGATGGCCCTGGAAGTTGTTCCAGCCTCTGTCCTCTCTAGGATATGTATTCTTATTTTTTATTTCCTCTCGTTAGTGGGTGGCAAAGCTCAGGGATTGCACCTTTGTAGCTAGGAGACGATTGCAAAGCCTAAACATCTCGGTGGTTGGGGCCTCTAGAATATTTTCCTTTTCAATCATGCACTGGAAGAAAGTTCCTTGTGGCACATTTTATTTAAGGAAAGTATTTAGCATCAAGTGGTAAAGGATAAATATTTCCCCTATTTCTCAATGGAAACCTGATTTCAGTCGAATTCGCCATTTCATCCTACAACCTCATAGATTTGGAATAAATTTCTTAAATCCTTACCGATCATCACACGATGGATTAGTTGGAATCTAGGGAATGGATATTCGATCTTGATTGGACTTGATAAGATATTGGGGATTGTCTCATCTTCCCTATTATCCACCAAGCTTCGTGAATCCCTTAAGGTGAAAAAAATTTGTTATCTTTATCAAGCTATGACTCAGATGTCTTTGGGTTTTGTCACAAATCAATGGAAATCTAGTGCAGATGTAGAGTTCAGTGGAAATCTTGCAGCTGAATGGAATGCCTACTGTTAGGCCCTCATTCTAGCAGGGATTCAAGTTCATTCTAAGTGTTGATACTAAGAGGGGGGTGAATCAGTATCAAGTACAATTTAAAACCTTTTTCAACTTATACTTAAACCATTCAACTATATCCAATGAGCAATGAACAATAGTATAAGAGTTACACCATGCACAATATATGAGAAATAATCAATAGTTTATTGTTCAAGGGAAGTAACGACTTCCAAAGGTAGCTACAGCTTCCAAATGTAGAGGGAGGGATAAACCTACAAGAGGAAGATACAATCCTCCAATATCAAGTGAGATTTTAACTCTCCATCCTTGCCCCTTCCTTCCACCCAAGAATATATGAGAGATAATAAAACTTTACATTAAATCATCACCATCAACCAATCATCACATAGAACCTGATAATGCTTCCTAAGACTTCTTCAATTTCTGCAATTCTTCAATTCTTGGAGTACTCTGATCCTATAGATAATATTACTCAATGTATTCTCTGAAACTCCTCCAATTTTCACTCCTTGAATCCTCCCCAAAAAGAGGTTATAGAAAGAATGGTAGACTTTACTCAATTCTGGTCTGTTCAGAAGACCCAACTTGTACAGCATGCCCCGCGCTAAATATTTAACATCCGATTCTAAAACTCACACAAAATAAACTACAATCCGTACTCTTTCCAATGGAATTGGTCCCACTTCATTTGGATTTTGTATGAAAATGTTATGACTGTTTTACCCGGAACACATGTTTATTGATTAGCTTCAGGACTTGTCACAAACCCTATCTTCCATAGAGTGTATCTCCATAATTATAGCGAATAAATATATGAAATTTTTACCAGAGGTACCTTGATATGTCTTCTCAATACCATAGCAATTTCACCATATGAATTGTTCTAGAAAAAACATTATAGCAAAAATGGTAAGATGACCTGAAAATAATATACCTTAGAGCACATCACCAAAAGACTTCATCCTCCCTTGAAATACGACCTTCTTATCTTCTTATTACCTCTGAAATTTGACTTGTATCAAATGAATGTATAATTATGTTTATTTATACCATTTATGTCACTTCCTTTTAACATTAGGGCCGACCTGACACTTTCTTATTTTGTAATTATTTTCAGGGCCTACATGTACTTCCTTCTTCAATTCACTTTGTCATCTTCAAAAATTCATTTCTCCTCAACCATGAGGATCCACATGACGTGCCACATACCACTAGAAACAACATGATGTATAATATCCATTCATGGGTGTTGTATATGCATGTGCATTGTACTTCATGTCCAGATACCTTTATCAATTTGGTGGTCCAAAATCCATGACTAGGGTTGACGTCAATGACAACAACCAATCTTCCAACACGAAGGAGGACACACTTATTTGGACAAGTGGTGAGCTTTTTGGATTTATCACTATCAGGAATGTTTACAATGCATTGGCAAAGGAATATTGGCCAATTCCCATCACAAGCTGGCGCAGATAGATTTGGTCTTGGGATATAGCTTATAAGTTAAATATTTTTATATGGTTGGTGTTGGAGAATAAAAATCTCACCTGGGATAACCTTAGAAAGAGGGGATGGGCAAGACTGAGTATTTTCTTCTTATGATTTAATGTTGAGGAGACTAATTCACACTTGTTTATTAATTGTTCCTTCTCACAATCAGTTTGGTGTACTTTTTCAACTATTTACAACTTTAATACCATTTGGGGAGGCCGATCCTTAACTCTATGTTATGAAAAATGGAACTTGGTGGAGAAAGATTGGAGGAATCTCCTTGCTCTGACTTGCTAGTTATTGTGGATGGAAAGGAACAAAAGCATATTTGAATCCCGATATCCTTCTATTCTAGGCATTGTGTATCAGATCCATGGATTATTGGATTCTCCTAGGGCCCAATGTCCTCTTCCTTATACCCCAAAAAGGAAAAAGAAACCTCTAGATATTACATTACCAAATATATGTTGGTTTGATGGAGCATCACAAAACAATGGTTCACTTTGTGAAGCTGGGGTAATGATTTTGACTGGGGGTAATACTATCTATAGGTGGACTTTAAACTATGGCATGGGTACTAATACAAGGGAAGAGCTTCTCGGGGTCTGGGAAAGCTTATCCTTAGCTCACATGCTTGGTATTGATCAGCTACAGGCTTTAGGGGATTCAAAGATAGTGGTGGATTGGTTAAATCACAGATGCAAATTATATGTTTCATCACTCTTGGGATGGATGGAGAAGACTCATATTCTTGCTTCACATTTCCATGTTATTAGATTTGATAATATTTATAGGGAAGAGAATGTGGAGGAAGACATTCTATCTAAAAAGGCACTCCATGTTCTGGAAGGAAGGATCCACTACAACACATGGCAGGATGGACAGGAGGGCCCCCCACTTACTCTGCGGCTATATATATGATCGATAGTATATGGGTTCTTCTTGGTTACTTGGTTTTTGTTGATCCATTCTGAAACTTTTTGTAATTTTGACATTTCTTTTGTATCTATATTGTACATAGCAACATCATTGCAATCCTGGTTTGTATAGAGGTAGATTAGTAGGAAATATGTGTAACAATGGGATCCTTATAATATACACAGTAGAGTTTTTTGTGGGTGATAATATCCATAGTTGAAATCTACTCTTTGACTATGTAATCTGTCTGTATGTACTCTCTTTTGAAAACAACATGTATTATATATATATTTGATAAATCTTTTACTAAAAAAACTTATTAACCAAACTAAAAAGTATGTTCACTCTCAAATGCCATAGAGGATTTCAATGACAAAATTAGGTTGCCTACCTCCCATAGGAGGGGATAACAGATAACGCCAACTTAAGGGATGTGAGCCTCAAGCAAATCAAATCGCCCATCTTAAAAACGCCTATAGTTAACAATCTAAGATGATATGTATACACTCTTACTTCAATACATATAGTTAACAATCCAAGATGAAATGTAAGCAAGCTTACTTCAATACGTATACAGGTAGCATCATTCTACACATGTTTGCATCTACAGTTAAACGAGCCTTATGCAAAACAAAATTACTTCCATAAGTTTTTTTTTTCTTATTAGTCACTGCCATAGGCATAGAGGGACTATAGCAATCGATAAATCATTGACCTCGTATTAGATTGTGCATTGACCAGAAATATTTCCATATTATCTATTGTTGGAACAAGGGAAGTGAAAACATCGATTTTTATATAATAGAAAGTATCATGTTTGTCAAGATCTGATTTGACAATGGATTGGAGGTCTTATTGTCGGCTTCACTATTCCCAATTTTATATATCTTGGCATATCCAAAGTATTTGATCGTATATGGTATTTTTTAATCATATATTTTATTATGCATTGGTCAAAGGTGGATTAATGCTAGCATTAGTTTGAATGTTTCCTTTAGCATTTTCTGCTAGGTAGAATACATTCTCTACCATATTACTATGTGTGATTTTTTCTTTATTATTGCGTGCTTCGAGAGAACAGGCCTTCCACGCTGCATTTTTTCTTAAATGCTTGCACAGGGCTATGCCCTTCGATGGTCCTGTTAGTCTTAAGTGTATACCTAACAGCTATGGCAATCTTAAATGTTTATTGTACAGATGTGTTGCAATACAGTTTTGTTCATGGTCGACATCACTTCTCCCATGGTCGATGCTTGTTCGTTGCTTCATTCGATGATTCTTGTTCTTGTTTGATTCAACTTTGCAAGGTTGAGGTCCTGCAGTTGCAGTTCGACCTCTTCGTGGTTGTTCACTAGTTTGTTGTTCTTCAACTTTGCAAGTTGTTGGACATGTTGTTGTGGTTTCCGGTTTTTGGGGATGATCTCTTGTCATCCCTTGTTGACGGGTAAGTTTCCCTGTTGTTTCTATTTTTCAATGGTGGGAGTCCTAGCCTCCAAATTATGTTGCATACCATCTTTGTCTGTGCTCTTAATTTCTGTTCCTAGAAACCATGCGTCTTCATATGCCGATAGCCACATCCATAGATTTTCCAAAAATTCCAATACAGAGGGGTTTACGAAAAAGTGGTTCGGAGCTATCAGAAGAGGGAACCATCCGGCGGGGTGTAGACGCAGGGAATGCTTTTATTCTATGGGTCGAAAAACTGCATCCACCTGTTCTCTTTCTACCGAGTAAAGTTATGTTGTTATTTATTTGCATTGTTTCTTCTGTTTGGTTCAATTTCTAGTGTGGGTTTGTTTTCTTCTCATATGCTATGGGGACTAGGGGGGGTTGAAGTTGAGAAGAAGAAGGTTGAAAGATACATACATGGATTGATACCCAGTTCCACGCTTGTAGTTTTCCTATTTTTCTTTCCTTTTTTTTTGCTACCTTTTATTTTTTTCCCCTCCTTTTCTCTGTTTTTGTACAAACTAAAAGTATCTAGCAAACAACTTCAAAATCACAGTTCAAGCGATGAAAGAAGTAATAGATGTTGAGTCGTATGAAATAGATACACGATCCATTATACATGACAACATTGACGTGGTTTTTCATAGCAATGGCCTTTCTATATTGGATGCATTATCGTATACTATTGGGGATTGCCTTTTCGATACATTTTAGGTTCTATTGCATTTCTAGTATTCGTCGACCGAGTTGCGCAATGGATTGATAGATTATTTCTTGAGATTTTTTAAAAATGGCGATGCTGAGGCTTTGGATTCCTATGAATACGAAATGGAATTTGATTTTCTTCGACAATTGCATGGAATACATGATGTCACTACGTATTTTTCAAAGATGCAGTTGTCTGCATCTCCAGTTCTTCCTGCACATGAGAGGGGACTTTGGGGAGATACATTTTGTATATGGTGGTTGTATAACTGGCTCAATATATCAGTTGGAATATGGTCATTGACAAGAAAAACAAGATATCTACTATTCAACAAAACTGCATCTGACAATCCATATTGCATCTTGTTCCATGATGCCAATGCTGTCAGTGGTCATTATGAACCACCACTGTACATAAAAATGTCCATATGAAATGTTGAAGGGCCTCATATTTACTTGTCCGTCATTTCCAAATACCTTGAATCGCAATGGAAACGGATTTTTCATCGCATAGATTGTCATGGTTTACAACTAGCAACAAATGTTGTGTCTAGTTGTGGAGATAGTCTATTCAATGCAATTTGTTGTTTTGTGGCAGCAGAGTTCGATGTTCAGTCACTGCGGATTTACACTGTACATTCCTTTTTCAATGCAATTATAGGCGATAGCCAACAGGATTTTAGGTGCTTGCATCAACACCTTTGCCCATATCTCCTAGAAAATATGTCGGCAGTTGGAACTTGGCAGGAATACCTTGTGAACATGGCACTTCCATATGAAAAAGGGAATGTGGAGGGTTGCAGATTCTGTTTCTAATGGTTTTCTATGATATTCAGAGTGAATATCCAAGTTTGGTTGGCCTTGCTAGATGTCACTGTCCATTCCTGGTTTACTGATTCAGATTACGATCAAACAATTGACATCCTCTCATTGAAAACAGATACAACACATATCCATTATGAACCTTTGCTTGGACATATCGATAGTTAAAGGTTGAATGTCCATGCCACCCAAACGACATCAAATCTGCATATGCATCGAATGCTTTTTAGTGAGAATGAGACTCCTCCTAGTTGCGATATGGGAATACAGGGCTTGAACAAAAAAACCATGCGTGGAATTCATCACAGTTGTGATGAGGCCATACAGGGATTAAACAAAAAATGTAGAGTAAGTTATCACAACTTGAAAAAAGTTATGCGTCAAATTCATCCCATTTGTGATAAGGCCATAGAGGCCTTAAAAAAAAAACGTAGACTAGTTTATGAGAAGCTGTGTCAGAGTGAAATTCATCCCAGTTGCCATCATCTCATCGTTCCCTTGGGAAAGAAACATAGAGTAAGTTACCACAACTTGAAAAAGGTCATGCACGAGAGAAAAAAATACATTGCTACGCTTCCTTTTAGAGAGAAACTCACATATCACAATCTAAAGAAAAATTTTCGTGCAGAACAGAATAGAAACAGGCACGGTCGCATATCCTAGAATGGTCATGCAACTGTGACATTTCATGGTATAGAAGAAACAACATGCAATACTACCAATGAAAACCAAGAAACAGTTTCTACCCATACTTCCCTGTGAAAGAAAAATGCAAGACATACCTACATGAAACAAATTAAAGACACTCCTTCCATTGCATGTGCAATTTGTGAACAATTGAATTTTTCAAAAAACACTAAGTCTTTCACGCCCGATTTGCAAGTAGAATACCTCTGCTTGACAGTGCACGAGAAACCATTTTCCAGTGGCAAAGTTTGTCTTCCATACAAATGGTCGCTTGAAAATGGAAAACGGCCACAGTTTGCAACCCCTAACCAAATAAGATGTAATACACCACTACCATATGTAAGTGCACTTATAGAACTTGAGGAGAGACTTGTGTCTCTGGGAATTGCATTTGCTCAAATCAAACCTCGGAGCTATAAACGACTCCATATGGGATTAAAAAGATCAATTATTAATGTGCTTGTTCAGCTAGATGTTGTGCCAAAATCATTACCACAATTCATTAACAATACAATAACAATTGTTGTGGCTCTGAAAAGACGCTTGTGATACAAAAATACCTATCAGATAGGCAAAGTGCGCGTGCATGTTGTTATGAAAGAACTAAAGGAATTATGTTCTAGGGCCTTGTACAAAGCACATAACATTTGTATAAATGGCAACTGGAACAGTGTTCTTGCAGAAGAGGATGGAAACTCTGCAGACACTCTCAAAAATCCTAGTGAATTTGATACAAGTGATGAATCGGAGAATGAAACAGATGTTGAAACATTGGTGCATGGATTCACTGATTCACAATGCATTCGTGACTTACAGGACAAAATTGTTGAAATTTCACCTGTCAAGGGGCAGCGTCCACTTGGAATATTCAAGGAAAAAATCGCTTAGGAAATGAAATTTCCAACACTCTTCTATGGAGATCCACGTGCCAATGATATTACAGACCGATTCAGTTATCATAAAATAGTCCGATGGGAGATGATACATTCAAGTGGTTACTTCTCCTGTCACATAACAAATTTGTTTTTCAAAACAATGCACATAATAATAGAGCAAGTTATGTCCTGCATGTGGGTCCGAATAAGAAAAGGCCAGTTACAAGGAAGAAAGTTGTTGGCCAAGGATGTGAAGTACAAATTAAACCTAGAAAAAATTATGAAATCTAATATTGGATACATAGATTTCAAAAACATTCGCACCTCTCCTGACTATTTGCAAAAAAACAATTTATTTTTTTTGCAATAATCCGACAATTGGGCCCGCCAACATTTTTCATTAGATTTACAAGTGCAAAGTATTGTTGGGATCCATTGGTGGCTGTCGTATCTGACCTTCATAGGAACAAGAAATGTAAAAAAGAAACCGATACACTGGAAAATAATGACATTGACTACCTCATAAGAAAAGACCCAGTGACATGTACTCACTACTATAGACATAGAATAAATTCTTTGAGACAACTGATATGCCATGATGAAATGTTTTTCGGAAAAATATCAGACTACTTCCTTGTGACTGAAGTCCATAATAGGGGAAATGAACATGACCACACACTGTTGCGGATAGAGGGTGCACTAGTGTATGGAGATGATAACAATTCATAGATCGAACAATTTGTGGATAAATACATAACATGCAACACAAATCATTTGGATCCAAAACTTGCCAAAGTCCATAGACATTACCATACAAGTTGTAGAAAACAAAAAAACTGACATTGTAGATACAAATTTCTCATGCCGCCAATGAGAGCTACAAGAATCATAGAGCCACTTAGTTTAGATGACAATTTTGTTGTTGAGAAATCTAAATCCTTGTTCACATTTCTAGAACAAGGATAATTTGATGAGATGATGAGCTTTGATGTCTTCTTGACAGAGGTAAATATATCAAAAGATGAGTACATCCAAGCCATACAATGTACACTTAGGAAACCAACAGTTTTCCTTAAACGAAAACTTTCCCATATTTGGAACAACAATTTCTCCAAGGACATGCCAATTATGTGGAAAACAAGTACAGATGTGCAATATGTGCTCAATGCATATTTTGCAGCATCGTACTATACCTCGTATATGACAAAGGTTGACAAATATATGACAAGTGCATTCAGAAGAATATGCAAAGAACATGAAAGAAGTCATATTGATGCCATACAAATGATACACACAATTGGCAATACATTGCTTAATCTTCAACAAATGTATGCTCAGCAAGCAGTTCACATTGCACTTTCCCTGCCCCTCACTTGTATTTCAAGAAAATGTGTCTTCATAAACACATCTCCACTTGAAAAACACACATTTTTGCTTAAACCACCGGTTTTGCTACAACAAGAGCCTGACAATTCAGAAGACGTTCTATGTCGCTCTATTGTTGATTATTATGTCCAGCGTCCATCTCCTATTAGGCATATTTTCTTAGCAGAATTCATATCTCATTACAAAAAAAAGGTGCACCCATATCAAAAAGAAAAAAACCCTCTGTGATACGGTTTGTCAAATACAATAAACATTGTGACTATGAAAACTATTGTAGAGAAAAACTGTTGTTGTACGTTCCATTCGATGAAAATGAAGAGACATTAAAGCATAACTTATCTACATGGGAGGTTGTTGTTGGCACAGGGGCAGACCCAGGGTTCAGCTCCAAGAGCGCACCAACAAACCCTAACTACTGGCCCATTCGGCAACACCTGTGAAACAGATGCAGTCTCACCCGAAGCAATTATGAGGGGGTTGTAGGACATAGATGTCTACAACCAAGGGGAATATCAAGTGGATATAACACAAGAACAACACAACATTCATATATCACTTATCAACTTGATCTACTGCATGTATCTATCAGATCTAACTTAGCAATGCAATAACATTATATGAATGAAAAATAAAAAATACCAATCATACACAACACAAAATATACGTGGTTCACCCGCTCTCTAGGGATACATCCACATAACTGTGCTATATCATTTTGAGGTAAAACATACATTTCTTGTGTGCGCTCTTAGCTAGAATATCTCCTTTCTTCTCCTCTCTTTCTCTTCCCTCCCTGTGCACCCAGCTACAGGGTTGATCTTCGCACCCAGTTGAAGATCTTACGATACCATAAGGCTCCCCCACTTAGCACTTCTCTCTCATAATACAGTAATCATTTACATCAACAATGAAAACCTATCTTGATACCAACCTGACCTAGGTACTCTTGACATCTATTTATACATTGCAATATCTCATCGACATCCTTAGACCGAAACCTAGGTTTCCAAAACCCTATATACCAAAACCCTAGGTGTCTAAAACCCTAGGTTAACTTGACCCATATTTTCAGGGCTTCACCAGCCTGTCTTTACTTCCTTCTCATGCGGTGCTCCAAGGAATCCAATGGTGGCTTATTTTCACTTGTTGACTTGTCCACAATCCTTCTTCCTTCCTGATCTATCATCCTTGATCTCCTCATCCAACGGCTTTCTTTCCCGCACTTTGCTCCATCTTTTATGCTCTTTTGCTCACTTCGACCTAGTGACAGTCACTGTGTCTTCCGAGAAGTTCGCATTTCACCTCCTCTTCCTTGATCTTCACTTCCTTTAACAACCCAAAGCCAACAGCCCCCAACACTCACCTGTGACTCGTCCCGAGGCACTTCAGATCTAATCTTCATGTTTTACTTTGAGTTTGGGTTGTGCAGTGCAACCTTTGCTTTCTGCTCTATGCTTCCTCTCCGTCCTTGTGCAGAGTGTCTTTTTTGTGTCTTGTACCTAGTTTCAACTGCACCTGGTACCTATACCCTTTTCTTTATGCTTCTGACCAAGAGTTGCGAGGCAGTTGGTTGTCATAGTACAACTTCAGTCGACTCCCATTTACCAAACCTTCCTTCCATTCTCCCTTCAATGTATGCAGTTGCGCAGCTCCTCCTTCTGTCACATAGGTGATCTCATATGGCCCAAGCCAATGCATTCCAAAATTCCCAGGATGTTTCAAGAACTTACTGTCATACACCAGTACCAGATCACCTTGCTTAAATGCCTTCTTCTTGATGTGTCTGTCATGATAGGCCTTTTCTCTTTCCTTCTGAACCTGCTGATGGAATCCTACAATAAATCTGTCTTCTTCGAGTTCAACTAACTGTGCGAGCCTCTTTTGAATAGCGCTAGTATCATCCATACTTGTAAAGGAAACATTTCTTAAGCTTGGCATGAAGTATTCCATCGGGACAACAGCTTTAAGACCATAGACAAACTTAAAAGGGGTCTGCATGGTCATCTTTTTGCAAGTGGTTCTATATGACCATAACACGAATGGTACTCTCAAATCCCAATCATCTCTGTTCACACAAAAAATCTCGGTTAGTGTTGTTTCCAAAGTCTTGTTGAATGCTTCAACTATCCAATTTTCTTGAGCTTGGTACGGTGTGCTCTTATGATGGTGGACTCTAAATTCTTCAATCAAGGCTTCAACTATTTTATTTATGAAATTTGTTCCTTGATCACTCGTGAGGATATTTGGGTATCCAAACCTGGTTATGGTGTCATCAAATATGAAGCACGCGATTGTAGTTTCACTACAATCATTGACTGCTCTTGCTTCGGCCCATCTGGTCAAGTACTCTATCGCAGTGATGATGTATCTTGCTCCTGTACGCTTTCCTGGTGGGTTTATAGGTCCAAAAATGTCAATGGCCCATTTCTCAAATGCTTGTAGGGTCCATTGTGGTGCCAACGGCATTTCATCTCTTCTGGATGGTTTCCCAACTCTCTGACATACATTGCAGGCTCTAGAATAGTCTTTAGCATCTATGTGTAAGGTAGGCCACCAAAGGCCACCTCTAAGAACCTTTTGTGCAGTTTCTTTACCTGCATAATGTCCTCCTACGATAACTTCATGAGCTTCTGCAAGGATCAACGGTTGTTATTCCTCCATAACACATCTTCGCAATATCTCATATGGGCCCATTTTGTATAGATGTCCAGCTATAAGTGAGAAATTTGTAGCACACAATACTTGTTGTTTCTTCTGTGGAATTGTATACTCACTAGGTTCCATTCATGTTGATAGGAACTAGACTATTTCTGTGAAGTGGTCATCGATCTTTCTAATAGCTATTAGTTGTGCATCTGGCAGTGTATCTTCCAAATTAGTGGGCTCTTCTCCATGTTCCAACCTCGAAAAGTGGTCAGGTCCCTTGTTCATTCTTCCTGGTTTTACTATGATCTCAAAATCATACTCTTGAAATAGCAGTAGCCATATACATATCCTTCCCCCCAACACTGACTTGTTGACTAGGTACTTCAGCACGGAGTGATCAGTAAACATTTTAAAGTTTCCTCCCAACAGATAGTGGAAAAATTTTTGTAATACGTACACCATGGCTAATCCCTCTCTTTCAGTAGTAGTATAATTAATCTCAGTTGTGAATAGCTTCCTACTAGAAAAGGCTAACAGGTGGTCAATGTCTCCTATTCTCGATTGTGCTAACACAACTCCTAATGCAATGGATGAGGCATCGACATGCACATGAAACTCCTTGGTCCAATCTGGGAAAACCAGAATGGGCGCAGTAACCATTTTCTGTTTCAGTGTGTCGAAGCTCTGTTGGCATTCTTCAGTCCAACTAAATTGAAAATCCTTTTTCAACAGCTTCTCCATGGGTGTTGTAACCTGAGGATATCCCTTAATGAACTTCCTGTAGTAGCATGTGTTTCCCAGTGCAGTGCGCATCTATTTCACTGTTGTAGGAGGGGGTAGATCAACTATAATAGCAATCTTGGACGGATCTACCAGCAAGCCCTGCTTGCATACAATATGACCTAATAGCACTCCAAATGGTGAGAAAAAGATGCACTTCTTTAGATTCAAATCAATTTGACACTGCCTGCATTTTTCCAACATTAGCCTTAGACATTCAATATGATTTTTCAACAAACTAAAAACAGTCTAGTCATCAAAATATGCTTCTAGAAATTTATGCAGAAACTCTTCGAATGCTTCGACCACCACCCTGGAAAAGATGGCTGGGGAATTCTTTAATCCAAATGGAATTACTGTATACTGTGTTAGCACTCTGTAATTTTCCCAAGGCTGAAAGGCAATCATAGAGGCAACATCAGAACCGCTTCAAGTCTTGGATCTAGCCCTCCAAGACTCAGAGAGGGATCTCTCTATATGATTTAGCTTTGTTTGAAGAGATATTTTAGGCTAGGTAATGAGAACAATGGGCTTTGTTGTCAAAGTATTTTTGAATGGTTGAGACAGTCAACTCCTCCATTAGGCTATGGGGTCTGTAATTAATAAAATCTGAGATACAACCAGAAACGCTGAAGAAATCCTTCACAAGGCGAGATAACACACTCACTGGATCTTTAATATTTAAAATGATGATCAGGAGAAAAGATAAGGAAAATAACTCCAACTAACAAGCACTTAAGAATCTCTTAATTGAAGATATTTAGAGGATGAACACTGAAATCTTTAGAATCGGAAACAGGGTATCGGGGATAAATCCTGTAAAATAACGCTATTCGTAAAGATTAGCTTCAGAAAAACACGATGATTACAGAGAAAGAAAAAATTTACTGAGAAATCACATCACCAGTAAACATGCGCAGGAATCCTGTAAAGTGCCTCTTCTTTATTAATGGCAGATCTATTCAAAAATGTTACAGCTCGCTAGCCACAGGGCGTGAAGATCCAACACTTTTACATTAAAATCATCTCTATAAATAAGACAGATTGTCCCCATCAAGTTTCTCCGGTCGGTTTAACTGCCTCGGCCAAGAATAGCCACCACTCCCACCAAATTCGGAGTTTTCTGTTATGAGAAATGGACTGTTTTTCTGCGAAACAGGGGTCCGCTTGGACATGATTTTATCCTCAATGATGACACCTGGGAGAAAACTGAAAGAGGTTATTGAATATGGGCATGTGCTGGACAAAAACCTCTTTCGGTTTCACAAAATTCGTCCCCATCTGGCCGTGACAGCTCCTGCAAAATCGGGACTGAAACGGAAAATTCAAAATATGGAAAAATAGGCCTCGAAGATGTCTTCGCCTCCCTCTACTCGTAACTCTATTGCCAAAACTGAAAAAGGGTTTTGTTCCTCTGCCCGTGCTGACCAAAAACCTCTCTCGGATTTTTAAAATCTGTCTCTGTTTGCTCAGAATCTGACCTGGAAGGTGACGTGGTAAATTAGGAAAAAAATGGTAAACTTGGGCAAAATGGTTTTTTGGCGGGAAAAAATTCCAGACCCCCCCCCCTCGTTAAACGTAGAATGCCCAGGGGGGTTCGGAATTCGATGTGGGTCGTAGATTTCGAAGGCTCGATCTGAGGCGTTCAAAATTGAATGAGTTTTATTTATGATTCCGGACCCCCCCCTTCGTTAAATTCCGGAAGGTGGGGGGGCTCCGGAATTAATATAACGCGTTGATTTAAACTTGGGGTATATTGGATGGGGGGCGGGGTATGAAATATGCATTGGGGTTATGGGTAGGCGGGAGTTATGGGTGGTTAGTGGGTGGTGAGGTGGGGTGACGTAGGGGGAGTGGGTAGTGGGGAGTGATGTAAGGTGGGTGGAGGGTGATGTAAGCGGGGTAGAGGGTACGTGGGGTAGGATAGGTTAGACTTAGGATAATTTTAATATTTGTTTTTTTATTTTTATTTTTAATATTTTAAGTTTTTTGTTATATGGTACGTTGTTTTTTTATGTTTTATTTTGTAATTTTGTTTTGTTTTCATTATTTTATTTAAATTGTTATATTGTATTTATAATATAATGTTTTTATATGTATTTTATTATTTTTACTTTTTTAATGTTTTTTTTTAAATGTTTTTAATATTTTGGGTTTATTTAATTTTTTATTTTGTTTTTAAATTTAATTGTTTTATTTAAATTTAAAACTAATCCTAACTTTTAACTTAGTTACTAACCTAGCTACTAACCCGGGTTCTTAACTTATTTAATAATGAATTAATAATTAATTAATTAATCATTAAATAATCATTTATTAATCAATTTTAACCCAGACTAACTACATTAATATTTTTGTTTATCCTAAGTCCATTTATGCAGGGATGGAAGGTGGGATAAGTAGTCGATGGGGCAACAGGACAAGGGAGTGTGGGCGTCGTGTGTATGAAGGATGTAGCAGGGTGATGGAGAAATGAGCGACAAGAATGGAGGGAGGAAGCGGAATCACCTGAGCCAGACTTTCATCATCACGAGGGAGGTGCCAAATCAGCAGTCGAAGTATCGACTCACCTATAATTATAGGACCCCTAACATAGGCTCCACCTGGGGATGGCAGCTTCTTTCAGGAGGTGTCAAGAATCACAGACTTCTGAACATGCAGACCAGAGCTTTATCCATTGGGCTGATCCCAAAACTTATTCTGCAACCTGTAGCTGTTTTGATCTTTGCGACTAAAATGAAATCAAATGAACGCTGCTGAAAAAGAGATGCTCGGAGTGATGAGCTTATTCATTTTCCTACCTACCCTACTGCAATCATTGCTCAGCTAGGTAATGGCAAAATGCCAATGGAGCCAATCTAGCAGTTGATTTAGTGGCTCTGTTCTTTCACTGTCTGTGATGGAACTCAGAGACAAGTCTGTTACTCTTTCTTGAGAGTAACTTCCACCCTGCTTTCCCTTGCATAAGATTTGATCAACCCAAACAATAGGAAAAACATCAGCAACAGAAAAATATCCTGTATTAAAAAAATTTCCCATATAGGCACCTACAGGATCAATGTAGGTTTGGCCCATCTTTTGATTTTCAACTTCAAACAACTCAGCCACAGGACTCGATTTTTTACCTACGCATTCTGTGTCTTTCAACACTTCCTCATCTGACTGTGGATGCTCTGATGGTTTCTGAAATGATGCCTCTGCTGCAAAAGACAAAGAATCTGATTGCATGACCATGTCAATATCATAACAGCTTTTTATTTCATGACTGGAGAACGAAGAATGATTTTGGCCACACAGGCCATCCAACTGATCAACTATTGGATCCTGAAAGGACTGACAAGACTGTTGCATTGACTCAAATGAAATTTCCTGCTTGTTTCTGTATTCATCCCTCAACACTTGTCCGAGAGTCTTCTTCAAAACTTGAAATGATTTAAAGCACAATGGTACAGAGTTATTTTGGATTAACTCAAAATTTGTCTCAGGCTCTAAGTTATCATTAAGAATTTGAAAATTGAAGGAGGGCAACTGCTGCAATTTTGGGTATAGAACAGCCTCCATATCCTCAATGATATCATCAATTGATTGGTCATAGGAATTTATGTGTTCACTATTTACAACTGGCCTAGAGTTTCCTTTCATAAATTGAAGAGATGAGAAACAAAAGGGCGAAGTGTCTTCACTTACTCTGATATTTTCTGCACATTCCTCCTCGCTGTCATGACTGCTGTGTAAGGGCTGATTGTCACATCTGAATGGTAAATGATCTTCTTCCTGCCAATGACATGCTGCCAGTTCCTCTAAACCGTCAACCTCTGTTTCATCTTCATGATCATCATCATACTGATCCCACTTGGGTGGACAATCCAAGTAAGGAACGTCGTCAAACATGCACATCATATCAGTTGGTTGTTCCTCTGCAAGTTGAGATGGGGATTCATCTTCGTCTGTGCCGTGAATTGAATACATGAACGAATCATTAGTCAAACTATAGTACCCAGGATGTGCAGCAGCATGTTTGGGGACTGGGACTGTGTCTTTCTCTGCAATCACTGGAACATGATGTCTTTGGACAGCAAGCTCATCTTTCCTGTTAATCTTTTGCATCAGCTTTTCCACGGTACTGGCCAAAATCTCCAGTTTAGCTTCTGATGATTTCAGCTGCTCCATTTCTTTGTTCTTTAACTGTGACCTCTTGATCAGCAAGTTGGTCTCCACATCAACTGCAATGCTCTGCATTTCTTCGAGGCTTGCAGTATTCCTTTCTCTTAATTGGAAAGCCATTTCAGGATCAAAGGCCTCTGGGTAATGCAAGTGAGTTGATCCTGGAGGTGGCCTTATATCAGCAGGTATTGCCTGATATGCCTGATTGAATCTGGCTGAAAACTGATGTACTGTCTCCCCTGGCTTTCTTTTCAAGTGTTCATACTCTTCTAGGATAAGGAAAACATTTCCCCTGATCACCCACCTATCCAAGAACACTTGCATGAACTGATCAAAATTGTTGATGCTTGCAGCAGGAAGGTTCTTAAACCAATCTTTGACTTTACCTCCCAAGGACAGGGCAAACATCCTGATGCAGACATCATCCTCTTCAACCTCATAAAGGTCAAGGAAATCCTCAAGGTTTTGAATATTCTTTTCAACAGTGATCTTCTCATTTTCTCCATCAAACCTAGGCAGATTATCAATGTAATTCGCAGGGAGGTCATGGAGAATAGGAGGCAAATCCAAAGGCTTGTATCGGTCTGGGATTTTTGCAAGCACAGGGGATGAAGCAAGGGGCTTACAAACATCCAGAGGTTTAGCAGGAGCAGGAGACAAAGCAGGAGGCTTATGTCTCACTAGGGTTTCTACAGGTGCATCTGGGATGTGCACAGATGTATGAGCATGTACATATTCTACAGTTGTGGGTACGATCTCTTGAGACTCATCAATTCACTGATGGTCAGAATAATCTTCAACAATATACTTCTGACCAGGTTTAGAAAAAGACAAGACATGATTGCAGATAAAACCAAAGATGTCTTGAATGCAATTAGAGCTTGAATACCTGGTCTTTCTAGGCTGCTTGGTCATGCTTCAGGTTCTTCCTCCAGTGGAGTCTTCAAGTTGGCATTGTCTGGAGTTGATTGGAGTCGCCAGGTGAATGATCTCAGCCTTCTTGTGTCTGGTCACTGTCCACCATCAGTGATCAGAGCTGGAGCTTGAAATGTACTGCTGGGAAAGTTCCCCAGTGGAGTCGCCATTATGTTAGCACTCTGTAATTTGCCCAAGGCTGAAAAGCAATCACAGAGGCAACATCAGAACCGCTTCAAGTCTTGGATCTATCCCTCCAAGACTCATAGAGGGATCTCTCTATATGATTTAGCTTTGTTTGAAGAGATATTTTAGGCTAGGTAATGAGAACAGTGGGCTTTGTTGTCAAAGTATTTTTGAATGGTTGAGACAGTCAACTCCTCCATTGGGCTATGGGGTCTGTAATTAATAAAATCTGAGATACAACCAGAAACGCTGAAGAAATCCTTCACAAGGCGAGATAACACACTCACTGGATCTTTAATATTTAAAATGATGATCAGGAGAAAAGATAAGGAAAATAACTCCAACTAACAAGCACTTAAGAATCTCTTAATTGAAGATATTTAGAGGATGAACACTGAAATCTTTAGAATCGGAAACAGGGTATCGGGGATAAATCCTATAACATAACGCTATTCGTAAACATTAGCTTCATAAAAACAAGATGATTACAGAGCAAGAAAACATTTACTGAGAAATCACATCACCAGTAAACATGCGCAGGAATCCTGTAAAGTGCCTCTTCTTTATTAATGGCAGATCTATTCAAAAATGTTACAGCTCGCTAGCCACAAGGCGTGAAGATCCAACACTTTTACATTAAAATCATCTCTATAAATAAGACAGATCGTCCCCATCAAGTTTTGCCGGTCGGTTTAACTGCCTCGGCCAAGAATAGCCACCACTCCCACCAAATTCGGAGTTTTATGTTATGAGAAATGGACTGTTTTTCTGCGAAATAGGGGTCCGTTCGGACGTGATTTTATCCTCAATGATGACACCTGGGAAAAAAATGAAAGAGGTTATTGAATATGGGCATGTGATGGACAAAAACCTCTTTCGGTTTCGCAAAATTCATCCCCAGCTGGCCGTGACAGCTCCTGCAAAATCGGGACTGAAACGGAAAATTCAAAATATGGAAAAATAGGCCTCGAAGATGTCTTTTCCTCCCTCTGCTCGTAACTTTTTTGCCAAAACTGAAAAAGGGTTTTGTTCCTCTGCCCGTGCTGACCAAAAACCTCTCTCGGATTTTTAAAATCTGTCTCTGTTTGCTCAGAATCTGACCTGGAAAGTGACGTGGTAAATTAGGCAAAAAATGGTAAACTTGGGCAAAATGGTTTTTTTGCGGGAAAACATTCTGGACCCCCCCCCCCTCGTTAAACGTAGAATGCCCGGGGGGGTCCGGAATTCGATGTGAGTCGTAGATTTCGGAGGCTCGATCTGAGGCGTTCAAAATTGAATGAGTTTTATTTATGATTCCGGACCCCCCCCCTTCATTAAATTCCGGAAGGTGGGGGGGGCTCCGGAATTAATATAACGCGTTGATTTAAACTTGGGGTATATTGGATGGGGGGCGGGGTATGAAATATGCATTGGGGTTATGGGTAGGCGGGAGTTATGGGTGGTTAGTGGGTGGTGAGGTGGGGTGACGTAGGGGGAGTGGGTAGTGGGGAGTGATGTAAGGTGGGTGGAGGGTGATGTAAGCGGGGTAGAGGGTACATGGGGTAGGATAGGTTAGACTTAGGATAATTTTAATATTTGTTTTTTTATTTTTATTTTTAATATTTTAAGTTTTTTGTTATATGGTACGTTGTTTTTTTTTATGTTTTATTTTGTAATTTTGTTTTGTTTTCATTATTTTATTTATAATATAATGTTTTTATATGTATTTTATTATTTTTGCTTTTTTAATGTTTTTTTTTTAAATGTTTTTAATATTTTGGGTTTATTTAATTTTTTATTTTGTTTTTAAATTTAATTGTTTTATTTAAATTTAAAACTAATCCTAACTTTTAACTTAGTTACTAACCTAGCTACTAACCCGGGTTCTTAACTTATTTAATAATGAATTAATAATTAATTAATTAATCATTAAATAATCATTTATTAATCAATTTTAACCCAGACTAACTACATTAATATTTTTGTTTATCCTAAGTCCATTTATGCAGGGATGGAAGGTGGGATAAGTAGTCGATGGGGCAACAGGACAAGGGAGTGTGGGCGTCGTGTGTATGAAGGATGCAGCAGGGTGATGGAGAAATGAGCGACAAGAATGGAGGGAGGAAGCAGAATCACCTGATCCAGACTTTCATCATCACGAGGGAGGTGCCAAATCAGCAGTCGAAGTATCGACTCACCTATAATTATAGGACCCCTAACATACTGGTAGGATCCCTATTCTATGGAAAACTTGGTCTTGTGGTGATATTCCTTGGCAATGCGGATCTGATGGTATCCTAAAACTCCGTCTGTAAAATAATATACCTCCTGGACTCCCACATTATCTAACACTTCGCCTGTGAATGGTGTAGAAAAAGGGTCATGTAGACAAGCAATGTTCAGCTTCCTGAGATCTACGCAAATCCTGATTTCTCCTGTTTTCTTGTCTTGCACCACCATAGGTCTTATCCACTATGATTCTTCCATGGGTTCTATAATCCCTGCTTCCATCATTCTATCAAGCTCAATCTTAACTTTTTCCTTATATTTAGGCTTCAATCTGTAAGGTCTCTATTTGAATGGTCTAGCATATGGTTTTAAAGGGATCCTCATCTCTCCCATATGTCCTTTAATACCCTTCATATCAGTGAACTTGGTTGGAAACAAGTCATGATACTCATGCAACAACTCTGTAATCTTGTCAATGGTAGAAGCATCCCAATAATCTCCGACATTGGGAAGCTTCGGTGTCTCCTCTGTTCCAATATTGAATTTCTTGATCTTGATCTATTGTCCAATAAATGGTAACTCAACTCATGGTCCTTCCACATCTCTTTGGCCTTCTGTCTCTGCGATTTTCACCTTCCTCGGATCATCGTCTTCATCAGCGTTGATGTTGTAACAACTTTGCAGTTTCTGGAGGGGCGTAGTACATTCGTTCTCTTCTTATTCCAAAGGGAGGATAGATGCATCTTCAAATACTTTATTTCTCACAATATGTAATGCTTGGTATATTAAGGGATATTCACTTTCAAATAAAAAGGTGGCTACAAAATTCGGAATCATACCTTCTCGGTCTACAGTGATGAGGCACAACTCCTCTTGAAGGTACCAGTTGATAGTTGTAGTTTCCAATGTGTTAATGAATTTGTGCACCCACTGTTCTCGAGGGGCATCGCTCCATGCTTCTTCGCAGCTTCGCACATTGTCCTTTGGGAAGCTTCGATCTGTGTACCTTACTTCACAACTTTCTTCTCATGTTGAGAATCGCGCTGTCATCAGAGTACGACATTGTAACCAATCTGTAATATTACTTTTGTGTGTCCCCCACCAGCTTGTTGGTGTGGCTTTCAAGGCCTCATCCATTGCCAACAACCTCTATTGTGTTGGTACACTTGCTTCAAAATCTGATAGGAAGGCTTCTAAGGGGTTCAAACCATCAAGTGTGGGTAAGTTACTCACTGTTGTGTCGATCCAGTGAACTTCTCTGGTTAATCTATCACATCTTCTAGTAGATACTTCATACATCTGGTTCTGCCAGTTCTCCAACACTTCTTCTGAATCTTATGAACATGCGCTGTCACTTCGCTAGCTTAAGTTCCCGTCAGCTGTGGGATTAATGTAGTCCTACTCTCTGGTTGTTTTCTTGTATATGTTTTTTGGTGTGTATGTGCAATCTTCTTCTCTGATGGGCTTTGTGTATCGTTTACCTTCATCTGGATCTAAAGGTGCGATGACCCTCAGGCTGTCTCCTTCAAAATTCATATGTATTTTCTTTAAGTCAACAACAATAGAGTTATTGAAGGCCCAATCAATTCCTAACAGTGCAGGGTAAGGGAAATTGTCATCAACTATTTCAATTACCTCAAAATCTGTAGATGTTCTTATTCCATCAATGTCCACAGGGACATGCTCTAATCGTCCAAATGGGTTGACAACTTGCTGGTTAGCCATCCTAAGCCTGATAGGTGAATAGATCAGCTTCGGTTTTCCCATCTGTGCCCAGGTTTGCTTCGTCATGACATTGACCTCCGACCCTAAGTCGAGGACCACATAGTCTATCTCATATTATCCTATTTGAGCGTTCAAATGTAATTCCTTATTTGTCCTTCTCTTCTTACCAATTTGGTGTACTTCCCTATTCAGTAAGGGGTCTATCTTTCCTTGCTCATATTGCCTGATTAAATTTTGTAATTCTTGTATAGCACTTTCATCTTGAATGAACTTAATACAAGTGTATAAAAATTTCAGGAGCTTGCTTACCTCTTTTCCTTCTTTTCATGAAGCAGACTGATCAAATTCTAGAGGCATTCCATATTCTCTCACTTTTGGTCTTGTCTTTGATGCAGAGTCTTGGTTTCCTATGAATTCTTTCCTAGCTTCCTCAAACATCTATCTTTCTTTCTTTGCATCAAAAGTTTGGGTCTTCTCTGTAGCTTTCAACATTCTCGAATATTCTGTAGTCTTCCCTTGTGTCAGTATGTCTTCTCCTGTAACAGTGCCTCCTCTGGTTATAACATCGAATCTAGGTTCTTCTCCATGAGGTTTAGCATAGATCAATTTCACTTGTGGGTTCTGCTGGGGTCCTCGTCTTTCCTGAAGCTTAGCTAGTAGTACAGGACAATCTTCTATAACATGGTCAAACGAGCTGCTATAGCTACAAGTAGTACAAGGGTTCTGATAATCCCTTGCAAGGTGTCCAGTTTGTGCACAACTATAACATATGATCTATCCTCATCCTTGACCCATTCCTCTTCCTCGTCCTCTTCCTCTGAATCCACCGTGAGGATTGAAGTTTCCTCTCCCAGGAGAGTTGTACTGCATAGCGTTTCCTTCTTGTTGTACTTTTCCTTGGATCTTATATATGTCTCTTGACCTTTTGTGCATGAGATCATAATCCCTACAATCCCTATCATCATTCTCTATGGACTTACAGAATGTACAATACAAATTTGTAGGTGTCTGAACATAATTTTGCATGTAGTAACACTCACTAGTACGATGTTTGTTTCTACATACCTTGCACCAAGGTAAGTTGATTTTCTTCAAAGGGCTCAGGGCTCTAGAATCCAATTATTCATTGAATAGAGGGAAATGTTCCTTGGCATGGCCTTCTGATCGACATATGACACACTAGATGTCTTCTCTTTTATCTTTTCCCTTGTCTTTCTTCATATCTACGACCTGCAGAGACAAACTAGTTAGTTGACTCAGGATCTGACTCATACCTGAGATGGATTCTCCCATAGGGGATGATTCAAGCTTCATGGCGATATCCAATGCCTCAACCTATGAAGAAAAATTATGTTGCATTAGGGGAACTCTGATGTGTGGCAAGAGGGCAACAATGAACCATTCTTTATTTTGTTCATCCAGGATATGAAAAGTTAATCGGCCTGTCAAGGTTTTGAAACTCTGGTCGAATTCCCACGCAAGTTCGGCCACCTTCTGCTTGATCTCTTTCAGCTTTGTGATACATTGTGACTCCGATTTAGGTTTCTTAAATTATGTAATCAGCGTGTTCTTGATCTGATTCAATGGCATAGGTTGTGCAAGTCCTTGGACGAGTTTCATGTACCAACTCAGTGTGTGATCTCTGAGAGTTGTACTGAACTGGGTTCTTTTGACAGCTTCATCTGTGACATTCTTAATGTTCCATATAGCTTCATATAGGAACTAGTGTTGATCAGGATCTTCAGATTCATCTCCCTTAAATATAGGAAGTCTCATCTCATCTACCATAGATCTTCCTTAGATTCCTGACTGAATATGTGGTGGGATACTATGGACAATGCTCTGGACACTCTAGTGACTGGGATTACTCTGGTTTCTTAATATTGAATCAACATGAAGGATAACAGTACTTACTTTGATGGTCTGCATGATTTCTGAGTTTTTAGGTTCTCCTCGATGAAGTTCTTCAGCTTGTCCTTCCTCGGTCCCAGCAGGTTCTGAATGTTCTTCGTCCGTCAGATCTTCTTCTTCTCCATTGTAAAAACCCTCCTCCCCGTATTTATGCTTAAACAAGTTTGCAAGGTGGACCTCTAGGAACACTCTCCCACTGTACGTATGTCCAGCTTTGTGTCGTTGTCGCTGCCTGAATTTTTGAACATTAGCATTTCTAGATCCAACCAATCTATTGTATCTTCAAGATGTTCTTTTCATGCAATAACATCATGAGTCTCAACTTCAAGAATTGTAGAAATTTTCCTCTGGGTCCCTTGAAGAAATATCTTTCAGCTTGGTTGCATGACTCTACTCTGTCAACAACAAACTTTTTGATGTACCCTCCAATGGCACCATCGAACCAATGATATATTGCTTGTGATACAGTGTTATCATCTTTCTTGACCTTCTTGATCAACTCCAACATCCAAACCACAGGAATTCTGGATCAGATCTCGAACTGGGTATCAACTAATCTAGCTAGCCACTCATATAGCTCATGATGGATCCATCCAAAGAATATCTCGTGTATATCAGTGAAGATATATCTTTCTAGCCAATCCTCAATGCTAAGATTAGGGTTCTTATTTTGGGCTTCAGTGAAGTCCTTCTCTTTCTCCTCTATCCACTTTTGAATCTATGTCTTGGATCGAAACCACCTTGACATTCCCTTAAAAGGAATCTGGTCCCGACAATGGAACCATTTGTTGGCACAGGGGTAGACCTAGGGTCCAGCTCCAAGAGCGCACCAACAAGCCCTAACTACTGGCCCTTTCGGCAACACCTGAAAAGCAGATGTAGTCTCACCCGAAGCAGTTATGTGGGGGTTGCAGGACAGAGATGTCTACAACCAAGGGGAATATCAAGTGGATCTAACACAGAAACAACACAACATTCATATATCACTTATCGGATTGATCTACTCCATGCATCTATTAGATCTACCTTAGCAATGCAATAACAGTATATGAATGAAAAATACAAAATACCAATCATACACAACACAAAATATATGTGGCTCATCTTCTCTCTAGGGCTACGTCCACAAAAATGTGCTATATTATATTGAGGTAAAGAATACAGTTCTTGTCTACACTCTTAGCTGGAAGATATCCTTTCTTCTCCTCTCTTTCTCTTCCCTCCTTGTGCACCCAGCTACAGGGTTGATCTTCGCACCCAGCTGAAGATATTACGATACCAGAAGGATCCCCCACTTAGCACTTCTCTCTCATAATACAGGAATCACTTACATCAACAATGACAACCTATCTTGATACCAGCCTGACCTAGTTCCTTTTGACCTCTATTTATACATTACAATAGCTCACCAACAGCCTTAGGCCAAAACCTAGGTGTCCAAAACCCTAGATACCAAAACCCTAGGTGTCTAAAACCCTAGGTTAACTTGACCCATATTTTTGGGGCTTCACCAGCCTGTCTTTCCTTCCTTCTCGCACAGTGCTCCAAAGCATCCAATCGTAGCTTCTTTCCACTTGCTAACTTGTTCACGATCCTTCTTCCTTGTTGATCTATCATCCTTGATCTCCTCATCCAATGGCTTGCTTTCTCGCACTTTGCTCCATCTTTTATTCTTTTTTTCTCACTTCGACCCAGTGATAGTCTTTGTGTCTTCCGCGAAGTTCGCATTTCACCTCTTCTTACTTGATCTTTGCTTCCTTTAGCAACCTAGGGCCAACAGCTGCGTATGTTGCATCTGAGACTATAGTGCATATAAATGAAGCTAGATTTACCTACAATGTTAATCCAACATGGGGTAAGTTTCACTTAATGACCTAGAAAACCCTGGCGATCATGATGAGACATTCACAAACCAAAAAACAACCAGAAATCCTTCCGAGTCCTATGACTTACAAGTGGATTTGCCTCGTCCTCCAACGGGTGGAAGTAAAAAACGTATCAATCTTGGTTTTCAAGTCACAAAACATCCTTTCCTAATTGAAAATAATGAATACCATAGAATAAGAAGTCTGTTGAATCGTGAACAACAAACAATTCTAAAGGACATTGCTCTTAAAAAATGCTTGAACATTGACATTCATGTGCACTTATTCCTTACAGGCGGAGCAGGAACATGCAAGACATTCACAGTGAAAGAACTATTCCAAATTCTTATATGAATCTATGATTCAAACAATTCTTATGATCCTATGAAACCAAAGGGCCTAATAGTTGCATACACAAGAAAATCTGCATATAATGCTGGTGGGACAACAATCCACTCTGCATTTTTAATGCCTTTTAACAAGTCTTAGTTTCTTCCACTTAGAAAGGAAATGTTGGATACATTATCTAATATTTATGAGGAACTCCAACTTGTCTTTATAGATGAAGCATATTTGATTGGGATTCGGTTCTTATATTCCATTGACAACCGATTAATAAGCATAAAACATGTGCACATGAAATACTTTGGAAACATTGACATGATATTCTGTGGTGATATTTACCAGGCACAACCCATCCAAGATTCTTTGATATTTGAACAACCTACCATTAACATGGAAATAGTCACCCATGACTTCTGGAGAGACAATATTAAATTCTTTGATTTGCATACTACAATGCGCCAGACAGATGAAATATTCATTGCAATTCTGAATAAAATGCACACAAACAACCAAACATATGATGACTTGACCTATATCAATTTGAGGTGCTTACGGCTTGCACCAACAGACCCAAAGTTCCCTTACCTGTTCTACAGAAATAAGGATGTTGCAATGCATAATAGCCACATGTTATCACTCATTCCTGGCGATGATATCATCATCAATTCAATTGACCTGGAAGAAGACAACCATGGAAATGTGCCACGTCATGAACATTCAGTCACTTTACCTTTGCAACTTGTCCTCAAATTAGAAATGTTGGTTGAAATATATGCCTATAACTATGATTCACAGGATGGCTTGGTGAATGGAGCAGATGGAATACTCAAAGGCTATACGAAGACCGAAAAACTCGATGTCCTTTGGATTAAGTTCCATGAACTGCATATAGGCAAGCGACAAGAAAGCATGTTGTCTTGTCTATATAATTCAAACATTGGAAGCGATTGGACACCTATTTTGCCAATATCGAAGCCAATATCGACATTAGAAAATATAGGTCGACTGAAGATTCAAAAACAATTTCTGATTAAACTTTAATGTGCACGTACAGTTCACATATCACAAGGACTAACACTTGATAATGTTGCATTTCAGCCTGCTGGAATTTGGATATATGGACTTGTATACACATTATTGTCCCATGTCAAAAGCATAGACTCCTTGTATTTACCAAGTCCTCTCACAAAAGATAACTTCAAAGTGAAACAGAAATTTGATATTGAAATGGAATGACTCGGGACCACCGCAAAATGGAAACTTCACTATGATTACCAATCCATACAAACAAATTCATCTGTATCAATTCTCTCTCTTAACACATGAAACTTAAATGCACACATGGATGATATACTGAATGACTATGATATAATGCAATCCGATATTTCGTGCTTGCAGGAAACACACATGGCATTATGCATGTAGAACAAACAATTCCCAAATCACAATTGCATATCAACTTACATTACACATGGGATGATGATACTGGTGAAAAAACATGTACCAATTTTGGACCATATACATATTGAAAAAAAGAATGTTGAAGTGGTGCTTGCAATTTATTTTTTCCATGAAACAGAAGTTGCAATACTGAATCTGTATGTTTCTCCCCATGCAACATTCTCCAACATAGTAGATGTTATTTCCAATGCATTGGACCATTTCCATATGAATGGACCCATTGTACTTGTAGGAGACTTCAATATTGACATGATACAAAATAGTGGCAGAACAAAAGAATTGGAAAACTACATGTGCAAATACAGTCTCCGCTTTCTTTTGAACAACACATGCCATCTGCAAAATGCACTTATTGACCATGTCTAGTCCAATGTGCCCATTCCTCGGTACAATATGTTTATCTTAGACACATACTGGTATGATCACGATACAATTGGTATTGCACTTGAATTATGAGATATACATCAAACATATTGCAAAGTCATATTTCTATGTTTCAAAGCATATCTGTATAGCTTGTTGCAAAAAAAAAAAATTATCCAGCTTCTTAGTTTTCCCTGATTTCTACACATATTGTTTTGGTGAGCATACAATCGGTGTTGTACTTGAATAATAAAATATACATTATGCAACAAAAAAAAAAAGGTACATCCTCCTAAAAACTATTTGCTACTATATTCATCTTATTCTATTTTTTTTAGTATACGTACATAGTACTTGCCTTTTTATTTACATATGAACTTATGTTCATATCCCTTTTATTTTGTACTTTTGTTGATAGAAACAAATAGGAAAACTACACTCCACAAAGAACTCCTACCCAGAGATGTAGAGGAATCCATGCAAAGGTGCATTTTTTTTTTTGCCCGTGTTCCATACTAAATAGTTTTTCATTTACTTTGTCTGTATTAGTCGAACTTGTTTGCAGGTATGCTTTTTTTTTTTTGCGCCTAGAGCCAGCCAGCCTGCGGGTTTTCCATCCAACAGAAATGCAATGTTGAGCCAGCCAGCCCGCAAGTCCACTTGTCAATTTGTATATCGCCCAACTATGGGTGTTATTTGTAGGACACAAAACATTAGAGGCCCAATGTACAACCCACAAGTCCACGATCCAAATAAGTGGCTTAGTATGGAATAAGGGATTTGTGCATATTTGGTATGTATTTCTCGTTTCTGGGGGCTCGCAAACCCTGAAGTCTGTGTGTCAATTTGTATATAGCGGAAATCGACCTAATGTATAGCCTGCAAGTTCGCGATCCAAATAAGTGGATAAGTATGGAATAAGGGATCTGTGCATATTTGGTATGTATTGCTTGTTTCTGGGAGGCTGCCAGCCCTGGAGTCTGTATGTCAATTTGTATATCGTGGAAATCACTAGAAGTAAAATGTTGATCCGACCAACCCACAAATCCGATTGTCAATTGACAAATGTTTAGTTGACCAGCCCACAAATCCGCTTGTCAATTGACAAATGTTGAGTCGACCTATTTTTTATCCCACCGGCTTGAGAACCCGCAATCCAGAAACTGTACATGCTCTATAAAATCTCAACCATCCTGCAAGTCTGCTTGTCAATTTGTATATTGTGGAAGTGTTTGTGTTATTTGTAGGACACGAAACAGTAGAAGCCTATTTCTTGAGCCTGAGAACCCGTGATCCAGAAAGTGGCCAAGTATGGAATGTGATATCCGTACATGCTCTATAAAATATCATGTCCATACTTTATAAAGGTACATATTTAGTTTTTCCTGGTTTCTACACATACTGATTTGGTAACCACAGAGTTGGTGTTGCACACGAATTATGAAATATGCACTGGAAGTCTAATCAATCCCTTTGGTTTGCTTAGCCGATTTTGAGAAGCCATCCTGAGAACCCTCTATCCAAATAATGTACATGCTTCCCTTCTCTATGCTCCCTGAGAGCCTACACAAAGTCACACTTTCCATACTTAGCCACTTTCGTGCAATTCCCCAAATATACAAACCCTCCATTGAATTGCACCATCATGCCCTCTTAAGTTTTACGCATTTTGCAGTCAACAATTTCAACTCATGCAGTTTCAGACTTGGCCATTCCTTCCTTGCTTGATCTTCCCCATCCCCATCACCTTCGCACGTCTCCATAATAAGAAATAATGTTTATATATATATATGTGTGTGTGTGTGTGTGTGTGTGTGTGTGTGTGTGTGTGTGTGTGTGTGTGTGTGTGTGTGTGTCTTGTTTCTAAATCTTTAATGATAACAAGTCATCATGCACGCACCATCTAAGCTATCATTGATGCACGCAAGGCTCGAGAAGTTCTACCATTAATGCAATATTTGCGGAGGCTTTTGTTATCCCTTCCCAGTCTTAATTTCAAATACAATGGAATCTCATTCGCACGCCACCAGCTTGGTTCCTTCATGAAACCTCCAATCCTTAAATGTTCTTCATCGTAACCGCCACCTTCGCACTTCTAAATATGCAATAATTAATATTTACTTCTAACAGGTCACTATACAGCACGCATAGATATTTTCATTAATGAGTAGATTTTTCATTCGCACGCATTGAACAAACATTTTTGGGGGGGTTATATTGTCCCCTACATTTCTTCATTTCAATCAGTGTCTGGAGCAAACCAACATTTTCATAAACCACTGGCAGCAGCTCCACAACAGTTTTGTAGAGATACAGTGAACAATTTCCTCACGAGCTTCCCGTGCAGAAGAAGGGAAAAAGAATTGTAGGGGAGGTAGAGCAGTCTGAAATTTACAGTGAAAACATGGATCTTGACACTGATCTGGATAGCATATTCTGCAACCTTGATCATCCCAAAGACACAATTCACCATGCCTACTCAATGGACATGGTTGATACCGATTTTTTTTACGAAGATGAATCCTTCGTATTCCAGAGTGTTTTTTTTGAAAGCGAATCAAAATCATTAATCATTGAAAAAAGAGATGTAAAAAGTAAGAAAAGAAAACATTGTTCAGAACTTGACCTTGCCAATATGTAGGCATCCAAAATATCTCAACTTCACATGGAAACCGAATATGCTCTTCATGATTCTGTTGGAGTCATTGAGACCGAGAATGCCAGACTAAAGAACTAGATTAAGGAATTAGAGGAAGCTTTGTTTCCTATGCCATTGCTTGGTAGTCCTTTAGAAATAGCCATGCCTGCGACTACATGCACCCCTGTAGAAAATCTGAAAGTCTCCTCCAGCTTCCTCACATATTGTAGAGGATATGTGGAGAAAAATATCAACAAAATAATGGAACTGATTACTAAGGCCTGGGAAACATCACAGAATATGGATTCCCTGGGGAGCAAGGCACATAACTTGCTCCAACTTCTACAAATGGATTTAAAAAATGAAGAAAATTTCTATTTGCACACGATCATCCTGTTTTCCTTTCATGTCAACAACATGCCAAAAATGACAAGAAAACAACATGATCTCCCGTCCAAAAAATGGCTCACTCAATTAGAAGCATGCTCGAAAGAGAAGGCGAAGAACCTGTATCTCATCGTCCAATCATGTGAGCAAGCAATATCAAAGAAAGAAACATTATTCACAAAGCTCACCAAAATAGAGTTAGAAGGAAGGAGAAACAACTTCCAGGACCCCAACTTAATCGTCAACTCGTTGGCGTTAACCAAGCGAGATTTCAATAAACAAGTTGATAATTTTAAGGCCTTGTCTTTAGAAAATTTTTATAGGATTCTTGAATATCATGAAGAAGAGGTGGACAGCTGGCTAGTTCGGTATTTGGTACAGAATGGAGACATTCATCAGGCTCTATGTAATCTTTCAATTGATCTAAGTGAATTATAAAATGAACTTTTCAGCATTAAAATCCACAATGACATCAACATCGCCCCCTTGAGAAGGTATATTGAAGATAACTTGAAGTGGGTCATCAAAAAAATCCAACAGGAAAATACATAAATCCTTTGTTTATCAATCCAGTTATTCAAGCAGTCTGTTGACAAAAACCAACAAGAAAAGGCATCAGCAAGCAAATACCAAAATTACTTGTATGTACCATGCCTGTAAGTATATACTGATAGTCCTTTTTTTATCAATCCAGTTATTCCACCTTTTCTGAGTATAAATCTATAGCCAAAAACTGATATCTTCCCATTTCTACTTTTCAGGTATTACACTCTACCATGTCCAACTTCTTCTTTCCACAGTCCTATTTCTTGTACATATTTCTTTTATGGTCCGCGGAAGCCCTAATCCCAATCTATATGACAAACGCATTTACATTTCCAGAAATATGTAACAAACTATTCTTGTTTTCATATATTCCAAATAAAACTATTCTTTTGTCTCCTTATATATTTATGTGTTCCTAGATTTTTATCTTCAACTATGCTAAATGTGAAGACATTATGTTTATTTTATCTCAATTCTCTTTTTTTCCGATGCATATTTTCTCTTGCTTGGTCATTTTCAAAATTAAGTATGAGATAAATCACTCACTCAAATTTGAGATATCATATTTCACACACACACATATGTTTATTTAAATTTCCAGGAATATGTAACATGTTTTATTATTTTTTTTATATAAATGTCATAAAATTGTGTTCAATACTTTTTTGCTACTCACGCGTATAGAGAGTATGTCATTTCTTGCATCTTTACCACCTGTCCTTCATACTGCTTTCCACAAAGGCCCTTAAAATTAAAATAGTCCACAAGTCTGCTTGTCAATTTGTATATCACGGAACTTTGGGTACTCTTTGTAGGCCATGGAACAACAGAGGCCCAATTTTCAGCCCGCCAGCCCAAGAACCCACGATCAAAAAACTGCCTAAGTATGGGATGAGGGCTCCGTGAAAGTATGGAATGAGGGCTCTGTGCATGCTCTATAAAATCTCATCCCCATACTTTATAAAAGTACATATTTCATATGTATAAAAGTAAATATCTACTTTAAAAAATTACGTATTTGGTATGTATAATTTATGCTGTAAGACCCTATAATTTGATAAATTTCAATTTCATGTGTCCATAAGCCCCTATTTTAAAGAAAATTAATTCGGGAATGATATTGTTTTGGTCCTTTTGTCCACCACCCTATGTAATAGACATTAGTACTATTTTTTTGTACTTTTGTCCACCAGCGTATGTAAAACCTATGTAAAGAAAACTAATTCATGAATGTTAAAATTTTTGGACACAAGCCCCTTAAAATTCAAATAGTCCGCAAGTCCAATTGTCGATTTGTATATCACATAACTCTCTGTTCTATTTGTACGACACAGAACAATAGAGGCTCAATTTTCAGGTCCCTAGCCCGAGAACCTGCGATCAAAAAATTGGCTAAGTATGGAATGAGGGTTTTGTCCATGCTCTATATATCTAGTTAATCAAATTACATATTTGGTATGTATAATTTATGTTGTCCAGCAACTTATAATTTGATAAATTTCAATTTCTTGTGTCCAGGAGCCCTTCTTTTAAAGAAAACTAATTCAGGAATGTGTTAAGCCCTAATATTGACTCATTACCCCTTAATTGGGCCATATTATATTAGTAATGCTATTTTATTTATGTCAGCTTTAGGCCATTAGTTGTAATTATACCTCCTAGTCTCCTATATATACCAAGGAGACATTTTCATTTTGAATCATCTTGTACTTGAACATTTAAGTGGGGTAAAAGGA
>ML825182.1:44340-65389 GCA_009831015.1 Picea engelmannii | reverse complement strand
AACATTCTGAACTCATGAAGGCCATTATGAATTTTTGGTCATGCCTTTTGGCCTTACAAATGCCCCTTCCACATTCCAAGGGTTGACGAATTCCATTTTCAAGCCATTCCTTAGAAAATTTGTGTTAGTATTTTTTGATGATATACTAATCTATAGCAAGTCTTGGGAGGATCATGTGCGACATGTTGACAAGGTGCTACAACTACTAAAGGAGCAACAACTATATGCCAAGCCATACAAATTTTTCTTTGGAGTAAAGGAGGTAGAGTATTTGGGTCATATTGTATCTCATGAAGGTGTCAAGGTAGACCCTAACAAGATTAAGGCCATGATGGACTGGCCGATTCCCAAAACATTGAAGAATCTTAGAGGATTTTTGGGTTTGACAGGTTACTACCGCAAGTTTGTTCTGAACTATGGAAGAATAGCAACACCTTTAATGACACTAACTAAGAAGGATGCATTTTCATGGACTCCAGAGGCAACTAAAGATTTTGAACAACTTAAAGAGGTGATGTGTAAAGATCATGTCTTGACCACTCCAGACTTCAAAAAAACCTTTATTGTGGAATGTGATGCCTCAGGAAATGGAATTGGTGTTGTCCTAATGCAAGAAGGAAGGCCCCTGGCTTTTGAAATTCAACCACTCAAGGGAAGGGACTTACACAAACCCATTTATGAGAAGGAAATGATGGCAATGCTACATGCATTGAAGAAATGGCGTCCTTACCTAATAGGTAGGCACTTCAAGGTCAAACTAGGTCATGATAGTTTTAAATACTTCTTGGAACAAAGACTATCTTCAGAAGAACAACAAAAATGGGTAACCAAGATATTGGGTTATGATTTTGAAATCGTTTATAAAAGGGGAAGCAAAATTTTGTGGTAGATGCACTCTCAAGAAAGGATGAAGATGTTGAGGCCTTTCTCTGTGCTATCTCAGTCATCCAACCCAATTGGATAATAGAAGCAAGGGATGAATGAAAGAATGATGAAAAATTGTGGACTCTCATTCAAAGGTTGCAGCAAGATTCCAGTGCATCAGATACATTTACATGGAAAAATGATTCACTATGGTACAAGGATCGCTTATATTTATGTAAGAACTCCCAACTCAAACAAAAGGTACTATTGGAATTCAAACCTCTCCAGTAGGAGGGCACTTGGGATTTTTGAAAACCTACCATAGAGTCAAGAAGGATTTTTTTGGGGATGGCCTTAAAACTGATGTTCAAAGGTTTGTGGAAGAACGTTTGGTTTGCCAACAAAATAAGGTGGAAACAATTAATACCCCAGGTCTTTTACAACCATTATCCATCCCAAGTCAGCGTTGGGAGGATGTTTCCATGGATTTCATCACAGGGTTACCAAAGTCTGAAGGAAAGAGTGTCATCATGGTGATTGTTGATAGACTCACCAAGTACGCACACTTTTGTGCACTCTCTCATCCCTTCAAAGCTAGTACAGTTGCCACCGCATTCATGGAGATAGTTCAAAAGCTACATGGCAGCCCAAAGATATTGTAAGTGACAGAGATCCCATATTCAGTGGACATTTTTGGACAGAATTATTTTCTTGCTTGGGTACTCAATTGGCTCATAGCTCATCCTATCATCCTCAATTTGATGGACAAACCGAGATAATGAAAAAATGTGTGGAAGGCTACCTTCGTTGCTTTGTCTTTGATAAACAAACACAATGGTTCAAATGGTTACCCTTGGCAGAATGGTGGTATAACACTTCCTTTCATACTGTAATAAAAATAACACCATTTATGGAACTTTATGGATACCACCATCCTTCCATCACTTCTTCTCTAAAAGAAAAATATAAGGTTCAAGCAGTGGAAGATCACATCGAGAATCAACAACAAGTTCTCCAAATCTTAAAGGACAACCTGACCATGGCACGGAATCGCATGAAACAACAAGCAGATCAACATTGTAGTGAAAGAAGTTTTGAAGTAGGGGATTGGGTGTTTTTAAGACTACAACCATACAAACAGATGTCCCTCAAGAAAGCCAAGAAGGATAATAAATTATCACCAAAGTATTATGGCCCTTATAAGGTGTTGCAAAAGATTGGTACTATGACATACAAATTGGAGTTGCCTGCATCTTCACGAGTACGCCCAGTTTTCCATGTTTCATGCTTAAAGAAGGTTATAGGCAACAAGATCCCATTTCAAACTATATTTCCAGAACTTGACGAGGAATGAAAAATCATATTGGAGCCTAAAGCCATCACTACCACAAGAATTCACCAGCTGAGGAATAGATCCATTTCAGAGTATCTCATTAAATAGAGGAAACTACCGACTAAAAATTCCACTTGGGCAGATGAGACTTTTATACAGAAGCATCCGGAGTTACTCAAGCGTTGCAGACAACACTTGTCTCAAGGGGAGGGGAATGTTAAGACCTTATAATATTGGCTCATTACCCCTTAATTGGGGCATATTATATTAGTAATGTTATTTTATTTATGTCGGCTTTAGGCCATTAGTTGTAATTATACCTCCTAGTCTCCTATATATACCAAGGAGACATTTTCATTTTGAATCATCTTGTACTTGAACATTTAAGTGGGGTAAAAGGAGGTTTCCCCCTCGAAGAGGCTTATTATCTGAAATTATCTCTTTTTCAAGGCGTTGAGTACTTTTTATGAGGTTTTTCTATGCTATATTGATATTTGGTTCTTAACAGAATGCTAGTTTCTTTTGTTCTTTTGTCCATGAACCTATGTCATAGACGTAGGTTCTTAAAATTCAAATAGTCCACAACTCCGATTGTCAATTTGTATATCGCGGAACTATGGGTGCTATTTGTAGGGAATGAAACAACAGAAGCCCAATTTTCAGCCAGAGAACCCGCGATCCAAAAACTGGCTAAGTATGGGGTGATAGATTTCAATTTCTTATGTCCAGGAGCCCCTGTTTTAAAGAAAACTAATTAGGGAATGCTATTTTTTTCATACTTTTGTCCACCAGCCTATGTAACAGACATCAGTACTATTTTTTTGTTTTTTTGTCCACCAGCGTATGTAAAAAGGAAAAATAATTCGGGAATGCTAAATTATGTGGACAGAAGCCCCTTAAAATTCAAATAGTCCGCAAGTCTGATTGTCAATTTGTATATCGCGGAACTCTCAGTGTTATTTTTAGGGCACAGAACAACAGAATCCCGATTTTTAGCCCGCCAACCCAAGAACCCGGAATGAGGGTTTCGTGCATGCTCTATATATCTACTTAATCAAATTACATATTTGGTATGTATAATTTATGTTGTCTAGGAACCTATAATTTGATAAATTTCAATTTCTTGTGTCAAGGAGCCCTTGTTTTAAAGAAAACTAATTCTGGAATTCTAGTTTTTTGGGTTCTTTTGTCCACGAACCTATGTAACAGGCGTACGCCCTTAAAGTTCAAATAGTTCGCAAGTTTTATTGTAAATTTGTATATCATGTAAATCTGGGTGCTATTTGTAGGACACGGAACAACAGAAGCCCAATTTTCAGTCCACCAGCCCGAGAACCCGCGATCCAAAAATTCAAATAGTCCGCAAGTCCGGTTGTGTTGACGGGCGAAATTGACCGTCTGTCAACTGGGAGAGTGGATCCAGTCTGGGGTTGTCTAAATAACCCAAGCCGTTTGGGATAACCCACCCTGATGGGTTTAGCGACTCCGTTAGCCGATCTAAGTCCTAAGAAAACAAAAAGAAAACTACTCTAAACTAACTAATCTAACTAAAAATAACAATTAAAACAAACTAATAAACAAATCTAAACTATTATATATACAATCTACTATCTAATACTATAATAACTCTACAAATTAAATATCTAACTACTAACAGAATTAAATCTTCATCACAAATGTACAATATTTACAAGTTACAGATTTAAATGAAAACTTGCAAAACTCATTGGTAATCTGTCCTAAGACAACGAAACTAATGTTTTTTTTTGTTTTGTTTTTTTTTATAATTTTATGAAAAAGAAATAAACTGAAAACTATCTAAACTAAGAAACTAAATTAATAACTCTAACTACAAATCTAAACTAATATATATCTATCTAAACTAATTAAATTATACTAATAAGCTAACCTGTAATAACGCTTTCCAATTTGTCCTGTGTAAAGAATCTCGTTCAGTTGTTCGATGGGAGGAAACCCGCATCAATCCTCTGCCAGCCTCTAGTAAACAGTAAGCAGCAGTTCTCTTTTGAATATCGATAACAGAACAAACAAGACATAAAAGTTACAACAATCTTATAATTTACAAATCATAACATTTAGATAAATCTATGTGCAAGGATTTGTACAAAATGATCCAATTAACGAAGAAGAGAAATCTGTGATTCATTAACTGAAACAAGTAACTGCTGTATTTTTAAATAATAAAAGAGATCAGATATGGATAACACATTAATCAAGTCACATCAACCTGCAATATATTACGATAGCTAAAGTAGTCTATAATCAACTGCAAACTGATACGAATAAAACTTGAAACAAAAGTTTGATATATTGAAAGCGAAAGTTGTAACAAGACATCAACTTTCATTCCAGTTTGTATCACAAATCCATAGTCTGGTTCTCCCATAGTGAGGATGATGAGTTTATTACAAAAAATGATAAGTATTTAAAGACCTCCCACAGGGTAAAACATCCATGTGGAAGTTATCAAAACTGTTTACACAAATCTGGGAAAATATCCCAAGTTTATATTTCTAACTCAAACTAACAACACAAATATCTCCTATATTGTCACAGCATGCCCAAATTGACCATTGCAATTCATATGTACCTGAACAAGGACAAAAATAGACAATATTAGAGGATATTTTGTAGATAGAACTGGTAAAAATCTAATTTTAAAGACTAGCTACAGAATCTTGCGATTCTGTAGCTGGTCTAAATTGAACACAGAATCGTATTAAAAATCAATTTGAATCTTAGAAAATATATTCAAACTATTTAAAAGTATTAGATTGCTAAAAGAATCCTTCAAATCGACACTTGTATTAAATCTCATTCGACCAAATGATAACAGAGATAGATACACTCTGTTTAATTCGTTATCACCAATTCGGGTCAACAGAATCGTATTGGATAACTTGACAGCAATGAAATCGTTTTCATAACCAATTGAAATCAACACAAATAATCGCTTCAGCCATCAACAAGATCACTGTCCCATCCAAACGAAAATCAACAAGATCGTTTTTCAAATTGATAAAACAAATGATCATGCTAATCGTGGCACACAATAATCACTTGCAAATCAAATCAAATAGGAACGAATCGAAATGGTTTGAGGCTGGCAGAATCGTTATGAATTAACATTGTTCCCATGATTTTAGCAAATAGATCTTTGACACATGCCAAATGAGATTATCAATTGAATACAAAACATAGTCGTTTTTTCCAAATCGAAGTCGAACAGAGTTGTTTTCCTGATTTAAAAGATTACATCATATTTATTAAACCAATCATTAATAATGACGCATAACACATTTAAAAGATCATACCAATTCAAGCCCACGAAATCGTTCCGAAATCAAACCATAAGAATTAAATCAGAGCTGATAGAATCCAACCACAACGAAATCATACCAAATCAAAACATAGTCGTGCTCTGATTTTAGCATAAAAATCTCTTATACAGGTCATATGAAATCAAAATCTAAACGAAAACAAACCTCATTAATCATATTAATTCAAACTAACAGAATTATTCAAAACGAATCAAACCCAATGAAAACCAATCAATTTCTAAATTGGGCACGACCAAATCGCTTACCCAAATCATAACCATATTCGATTTTAGTAAAATGAATCTACTGTACAGGATCCACACATAACCGTTTTTTGATAATCAAACCATGACAAAATTATTTCGAATAATAAACAGAGCTAATCGAAACTTCAAAAACCAATTCATATATTAACCCGAGCAATTCATAAAATGAAATTGATATTGAAATTCATACCTAGATAAACAGAAAGCAACTTGTTCATGACAATTTGGAATTGACGAAGGTTGTTGCCGATTCGACATTCCTAAAAACGATCGAACCAGTGGTTTTCTGCTTCTTGTCATTAGCTTGAAGTTTGTCCCTTTCTCTTGACAGCACTGTAACTTGGTTTTCCAATGATTTGATCTTTGACTGTAACAAGGGAACGTCGGTATAGTAGCGCTCAAGCCACACATTGCATTGGATGCATGATGTCTATTCGGGCTTCGACATAACAGTCGAGGGTTTTCTTAAATCACCGAGGGTTTCATTTTGCAACTTGATTCCTGGGTAATTAGGATTATTCTTTAGGTATCGGGGCAAATTAGAAACATAGTCATAGGGTGGCTCAGAGCACATGCCTTGGGAATAAGGGTACTCACTAGCTAGGAAGTGCTCGATATCAGAGTCTGAGTCTTCGCTGAGGACTATGGGATTTTGGTCGAGGTTTGGCTTAGGTTTATTCCAGGAAAGTCTCGATCTCAATCGATCATTATTTTTACCCTTGTTGTTGACAGTAGGGTTACCCTTGACCTTCTTACTCACAGGCTTCTTTACAGCCTCAACCTTGTTTGTTATGATGTCGGGTAGGTCGATATCAGGGTCGACCGAGGGTTTGGGAGAGGGTAGAAGGGCATGAAATGGCATGGGTGGCCCGACCTTAGTCTCACTAACCATGGCTTTATCAATTTGGACAGACTCTGAATCAACAAAGCCATTTCGAGAGAGAAAAGCTTTCCAATTATCATCGTGGAGGTTCAAATAATGAACGACGATGAGTCTAATCAAGCCATGGTGAAACAAGCTGCTATCGGCCTTTTCGCATTTAAACCTCTTAGCCATTTTGTAAAGAATACGCAGGAAGTAAAATGGCATATTCAATTGATAGCCCATGAAATTCATTAACAATCGAAGGTGATAAAGAAAAACCAATCCATACCGACCTTCACAGGTCACAAACTATTTAACCATTATCAAAAGATCATGCCACCTGTGTTTAATTGTGGAAATAGGCATACCTTTGTCGCAGGATGTGACTTTTCGTGATACAAATAGCAAAGGCCATGGCACTTCCTCAAATTTGGAGTTCTTAAACCATCGTTGGCCTGTGGCTGCTAATCCTATGGCTGAGCTTATGAACTCTTCATTTAGCTCAAGCTGAATGTCACCTACTTTTTCCCTACACCCATCAAAGTTAAGGGTGAATTGTTGTGCAACAAACAGATTGAAACCCTCGAACCTTTGTACAAACATAAGCCAACCATTATCCTCTAAATCCTTGTGAGCGTTATCAAACAGCAACAGAGCTTGATTACCGTTCAGCTCTATTCGCACCACCGGTGCCATAGACAGGAGCACACGGTGAGCGATGTGAACGAGCCAGGGTTTGAATCACAACACACACAGGGGCAGAACGCTCACAGGCTTACCTGAAACTAGCAGAGGTGAAATAGGGATAGGGGGAAAGACATTAATGACACATCGTGCAAAGGTGGTGGAGCTATTTTGGCCCATGCACAACAGTCATATCCACAGTACAATCGTCGACGCTTATAAATATTCAAATGACTATGCATATGTGTTAACAATTATGCCATTCAATCAACCAATGGATATATGGTAAATGGATTAAAAATTTGCGCGAACCAAGGTTATACTATAGTTTTAAAATCAAACAAATGAATCGAAACCAATACCAAGTGTTGTATGAAACGATTTATACCAAGGGTTTAACCATAACACCAATGCGTTTTTATGTAACCAATGTGCCAAGTGAATCGATGAAAGAACATGTAAATCAAACCACCAATGCATCACAAAACTCGATTAAAAGAATATCACCCCAATCTTGTAAAACGAAGTCATATTTAACAAATAAAAATGCCACATGAATAAGGACATTGGATTCGTGTCAAATGCATAGTGATAAGTAAATTGGAAATGCAATGGGCATATCGACAAGAATGATTACAACAATTCAGTGACGATTTTAATGTGACTTCAAAAACCAAGTTTTCACGCTTGCAGTGGTGAAAACAAGAAGAAAGGTAAGTGTGCAGATAGCGCAAAAATTAAAAGTGTCGTTTTATTTGAGACTTGCGATGAATATCAAGGTTTGCAAAACAGTGGTGTAGGCAGCTTATAAGGACAGAATAAAAATGTGAATTGGCTGCCAACAATGGCGACAAACTAGTAGAAGCAGTTATCTCTGCTAGAAAGAACAAACTCAGATTAGGATAACGAGAAAAAATTCTAACTCAAAACAACAACCAGAAAATCGTGTAAACATCATCATTAACCAAATATTCTAGCAGTGTTTAAAGGATGAAAGTTGATAGCAGTCTTAAGACAAGCGAATTGCGATATTAAAGATAAAATCTCCAATACTGTTGACAGAGCCACTGCTACCAGCAGGCGTCCATAGCCTCGACAGGGTTGCCATTTGGTTAAAAGTTGCCTTATTAAGTAAGAGGCATTGAGTTCAAGTCTCTATTTTTGTTACTTTTTTTGAAAAAATTCATGCTCCATTGTAAAGTGTATTTCACTTCAAGTATAAAAATGAATAACTATAAGTAGCTTTAATACTTTATTTTAGAGTTATTTATTTTGCATGCAGATTTTCTTTTATAAAGTAACTTCAATGTAAAAGTGATCTCCACTTCTTTTTATAAAAGTCGGTCACTTCATAAAACAACTTACACGACCACGTGATCCTTTGGTTACCGTTTATGCCTTTAAAAAAAATGGTATAACTTTCATATCTGAAGTTTGTTTTTAGTGTCATTTTTTTTCAAAACGCATAATTATTCAAGATCTTTCCATCTAGATCATTAGTTTCAGTTTTTAAATCCATATTATCTACATATTTAATATGGATTATTTCAGTAATCGTTTGCTTACCAACACCAACTACTTCCAATAGAAATCTCATATGGAGGATTTATTAAGAAGTAAAGGCTTGTACCGGATTACCTTGGGAAAGGAAAAAGAACCCATTGATGTTGATAAGAAATTCAAATGGACTAATAGGAGTGTCGAAACACATGGACTAATCAAAATGTTCATCTCTCCTAATTTAAGGTTCCACTTTAAAGAAATTGATGACCACGATGAAGCTTGGGAAAATATTGAATCTGTGTTTGGTAAACTCAATATTATTCTAGAACAACAGTTAGAAAATCAAGTATTGACTTTAAATCCAAGTGATTTTTCTTGCATTGGAGACTATCTATCTAAGTTTAAAACACTCAGAATTTTATGTGAAAAATGTGAGATAAAGATGGAGGAAGATCGTTGCATCTATCTTATTCTCTCTAAGATAGGTAGTGAATATTTTGTGTTTGTATCTACCTTTTATGCCATGAGAGAGGCTCTAGGGACAACTTATAAAAAATCCCACCCTTAAGTATTTTTTTGTTGCTTTGACTAGAGAGGAAGATAAGCTTGTACAACTTGGAGTGATAAACATTTCAAGTACCTCCAACAAAGCCTTAGTTTCCCAACAGAAAGATAAACCTAAGAATCCCAAGAAGAAACATCCTCGCTACAACAACAAGCAACATAAGGGTCCCAAACCCTCTTAGACAACTTCAGCTCCTAATGGTGACAAAGGAGAAAAATATAAAAATAAGAAGACTGATAGACATTGAAACATTTTGTCAGATAATTGGCTTAGATTGATGGACAATTGGTATGGGGGAGATTGTAGGATAGTTGGCTTAGGTTGATGGAAGATTGGTATGGATTGTTGGTTTTCATTGATTTCAACCATTGGAGAGTGATATTGTATATTGATGTCAACCCTTAGTGATTGATGCCAACCCTTGGAGAAAGTTCGGTAGCGAATTTCGGTAGCACAAAGGTTTGGGTAATGGACCCAAGTTTGTTTGATGTATAATGGTATTGTTTTTAATATATTTGAAGGTAAGACTATTATATATAGGTAGTACATGTCATGCCATTTTCGGTGGTTAGTAGAACGTCACATAACTTCTCACGGTTAGAGAGTTATGGCCATGTGAAGTTGGAGAGCCCAGGTTTGGGTTATGGACCCAAGTTTGTTTGGTGGATAATGGTATGAGTTTTGATATATTTACAAGTAATACTATTCTATATGGATAGTAAATTTCATTCCATTTTCAGTGGTATGTGGAACATCACATAACTCCTCACAGTTAGAGAGTTATGGCCATGTGAAGTTGGAGAACCCTCATGGGTCATTTAGAAGACCGAAAAGGCCAAAGTGGACAAAGTGGTTTAAGAGATTTTTAGAAGGTAAATAATAAAGTGAAGTGATGAGTGTACTATAATTCAAATTGAATACAAAAGAAATGATTGAAATAATAAATTTAATGGAGAAATTACTAAGTTGACAAGTGGTTAGAAGTGGGTTAGCCCTCACATAAGGAAAGTGGTTTAAGATGGTTAGAAGGTAACCCCTTGAGCTAAAGTGAAGTGATGAGTGTACTATAAGTCAAAGTGGATACAAAGTAAATTATTTAAATAATAAATTTAATGGATAAATTATTAATTGGACAAGTGGTTAGAAGTTGGTTAACCCTAAAATAAGGAAAGTGGCTTAAGATGGTTAAAAGGTAACCCCTTGAGGAAACTACATGAAAGTATAAATAAGAGGAACGCCTCTCTCATTTTAATCACACTTGAGAATATTGAATATCTACATGTGACTGAGGTAACCAACGGATATCTAAGCCGAATTTCAAAGAGAAGGTGAAGTATAGAAGACCAAAATTCAAAGGAGGATAAATTCTTTTCATGATGCTTTCTAAGGTATGTTTTTTACAGGACATCTCACCATTTTCGCAATAATTTTTTTTATAGAATGATTTAGACCGTGAAACTAATAGGCCATTGAGAACACATATCCAAGTAGTTGTGGTACAAATTTTAGCTTGTGGGTCGTTGTATTTTTGGAGTTAAGCTCAGTAGAAAATAGGGTTTGTGGGTAGTCTTGAAACTAGTCTAAAACAGGTGTTTCGAGTAAAAATGTCATAACTTCTTCATAACATATCCAAAGTATTTAAGAACAAATGTGTTGTTTAGAGTACTTTCTATAGTAAAATTTTCATATCAATACAAAAAATATTATGTGTGGGGCATGCTCTACAAGTTCGCTCTCTAGAATAAGTTAGAATTCAACAAGGTATGTCATTTTTTATATAACTCTTTTTCTGAGAGGTTCCAATTAGTGACACCTGGAGGAATTTCATAAAACACACTGAAGAACATTGTGTACTATTTTTAGATATGTATTCATTACAAGTACATAGTTATGATTATTTCAAGTTAGGGTTGTTGACTCATCCAAAACTAGTCATATGAGACTAAAGAAAAGTTTAATGAAAATGCTAGTCTCTTGTTGTTAAAGTTAAGGAAGGTTTGTAGGTATGTGATCATATACACCTGGTCTATTACAAAGTTACAAATCGGATTTGGATGATTAAATTGATGAGGGATTTTGGTTGAGGTGTTGGTACATGGTTGAGACAAGTAGTTGATGAGTTAACACATACATGAGGTGTATAGTTGATGATGTTGGTACATATTGATGAGTCATAGTTGAAGAGTAGTTGATACATGATTGGTACGTACTTGGAACATGGTTGGAGGAACTTTTTAGTATTATTGTTGACACATGGTTTATGGATGATGTAGCATACTTGTAATGGTATATTATTAGAAGCACATATTGATCTTGGTGATAATTATGAGTTTTTGTGTTATGCTTGGTTGATGCACATATTTGAGAGTTGTCTTGGTGATTGATCTTGGTGAGTAGATATGATTTGGTTGATAAGATTGATGAGACAGGTTGTTGTGATAGGTTGTTTGGATAGGTTGTTGTGACATGTTATGTGTACAGGTTTGGTGCATGGTTGATGCACTTGTTCATGGTACAAGTTTGGTGCATGGTTGATGCACTTGTTCATGGTACAGGTTGAGGTACATATTGGTGCATGGTTTATGAACTTGTTTATGGTACAGGTTGATTACAGGTTGAGGTACAGGTTAATGCATGTTTGATGCATGGTTCAGGTTTATTGGTATAGGTTGTTTGGTGCAGGTTTATTGGTACAGGTTTACATAAATACATCTCAAAGTGATAGTGTGACAGTGGTTCCATCATTCCACTTATACGTCAGGGAGGTTGGACGGGGCAAGGATAGGTGGTTGTAGACACCTTCTGTTTGTAGACAGAGAACATAGGGGGTTGTAGCCTCCTTCTGGTCATAGCCAGAGAATTGGGGAGTTAGAGATTCCCTCAAGTTGTAGCCTGAGAAACTAGGGGGTTGGAGTCTCCTTCCAGTTGCAACTGGAAAACAAAGGAAGTTGGTGCTTCCAATGAATGTAATTCTTCAAGACATATAAGAAAAAAAAATTCATGGTTTGGTTTCCACGTAAAACATTGGTGTATTTTGTATGTGTATGATTGTTCATTTTTTCATTGCTTATTTACTCTACAGTTATTGGATGATAATGTTACATTGATATAACACTTGGATTATATGGTTAAACAATATTAAATTTCTCTATTACTGATTGAACCCCCTTCTCAGTAATCCAACAATTGGAATCAGAGCAGGTTTCTTCAAGAAAAAGTTTAACCACTCGAAGGAGATCATGGATTATTCTGAGAATGGAGTACTGATGTTTAATGGTCAGAATGATTTTAAGTATGAGATGTGGAGCATAAGGAAGAAAGTATTTTTACAGGCACATGTACATTATATTTGGCTATCATTTCTTACAGGATATGATAGTTCAAAAATAACAAAGATTGCAGCCAAGAAGGAATTGAAGAAGAATAAAAAAATAGAAATGGATTTCATCTAGGAAGGATTATGTAATCCGATAAGAGAAAAGGTTGGTAAATGTTCATCAACCAAAGAACTTTGGGATAAGTTACATGACATATATTCTTCACCCATCACAAATTCAGAAAATGCCAAAGAATATGCAGATACAGAACAAGAAGAAAGATGTTCATCATGTCAGATAGATTTAGAAGAGGAAGAGTATGAAGAAGCATAAGTTGATTACAGATAAAAATTGATCAATGCAATTGAATATCTAAAGAAATAAAGAGAAGAAAACAAGTCATCCAAGAAAGAATTGATGAAGAAAAAGGAAAGTGTTCAAGGTTCCGAAAAAGATCAGCAGGTCATCAAGAATTTAAGAGCTCAACTAGAAGAGGCCAAAAGAATTGAAGAAACTCTAGAATATCAAAGAAATATTTAGAAGCGAACATAGTAGCACAAAAGGAAGAAGCAAAAAAAAGAGAAAAGATATTGATGGATCATTTCAAGGAAAGAACCAATGACTTAAACCAACTTGAGGAATAGTTTGGTCAAGAAGAGAGAAGACTGGAAGAAGAAATAATTACATTGAAAATCCAACTTGAAGAAGAAAATAGAAAATAAGAGTTCATGAAGTCTCAGATAATGAAGAAAGAAGAAGAGGTTGAGAATCTTGAAGAAGAAGTTGTCACACTAAGAGTCAAAATCGGCAATCTCAACAAGAATGTTGAAGGGATAGAAACATCCACATCAGTTGTAGAGAATGAAGAGAAGCACTTTATGTTGCAAGAAAAGAAGAATGAAGAAAATAGAAAGAGTTATGCAGAAGTACTCAAAGGAAAGAATAATGTTCAACCAGAATCTAATAAAACTAATAAAGATACATCTTCAAGAAGACCATCTATGTTCAAGCCAAAAATAAGCGTCAATCATGATCATGATCAGTCAAGGTATAAATTTAGAAGGACTACACCACAAAGAAGATCATTCACACCCAGGTATGCAAATTTCTTTTATGGTCATTTTTTTTTATTGTACTAACTTTGGACATAAGGTTGCAGATTGCAGGGATTATAAAAGACATGTTCCAGCAAGAAATGCCTATGTGGCCCATGTAACATTGAATGTTACAAATGTCATAACTATGGACACATAGCTCATGATTGTAGAAGCATGATCGATACTTCCATGAAAGAGAACATTGATATGAGATGTAAGAAATGGTGGATAAGAAAACATGAATAATAGGTGAACAAAGGCTAGGTCTCAAAGATTGCAAGATTGACAATAAAACGAGATGAAGAAAATTCTACAGAGAAAAAAAAAGATGTCAGATACAGAAAGGTTTGGAAAATAACTAAAAGAAAAGAAGGACATGTAAATAAGGAACAGGTTCAAGAGATTGTACTTCCAGGCGTTGTAGTGAAAGATGAATCCACAGACATAAATAAATAATTCAGAGCTCAGAGAGATGATGAATCTACCAATGAATATGATGATGAATACATGTCAGAGCAGGAATTGTTCTGAGCCATCTGGCTCAGAGACTCCCAGGTAATATGAATATTAGACAGGGGGAGTCTATGTGATAGCTGTGACAAAACAAAAAACCATACTTCGAGCAACTTGCAGACTTTGAGAAGACAGATTCATAGCATTCAATTAGCAGAAGTACAGTTTGATAGATTAAACAAGACTTCATGATAGTATAGTGATAAATGGGTCAGCATTATGGACAGTTGTGCAAGTAGAGTCTTGGACAGTATGGAATGAGATGGATTCGTAAGAATACTTAGCAGTTTTAGACAGATATATGACAGTGGACGAGAGCATGGATTCATAGATTGGTTTAGAGAGTGGTTCAGAGACAAAGGAACATTATCATAATGGATGATAATTACACAGGAAATGGCTCGAACAATGCTAATGGATTCCAAATTGACGGATATTTTTTGGACACATGCAATGCATACATCAATTCACATTCAAAACAGAGTAATGCTTAGAAACAACAATGAAAAAACTCCCTACGAAATATTGAAAGGAAGCACAGACAACCTCTACATCAAGGTAACTCAAGGTAATATTTTATTAATTGAAATTTATGTTGATGATATTGTTTTGGAAGTACTAATGACATGTTAAGCCAGAAATTTGCGAAGGATATGTAGACTGAATTTGAAATGTCATTACTTGGAGAACTATTCTTCTTTTTGGGTCTTCAAATATGTCAAAGAAACCAAGGAATATTTATTTCCTAAACTAAGTATATCAGATAAATGCTAAAGAGGTTTGGAATGGAAGATTGCAAACCAGTTACCACTCCTATGCAAACCAATTACAAATTGAGAAAAGATGATGATTCAAAGTCTACAAATCAGAGGCAATACAGGTCAATGATTGGTAGCTTACTATATGTGAAAACATCCAGAATAGATGTAATGCAGGCAGTTGGACATGTGACATGATTTCAAGCAGCACCAAGTGAATCACATGTATTAGTAGTGAAGATGATTTTCAGATATCCCAAAGGAACATAAGAGTTTGGATTATGGTATCCAAAATGAAAGGATCTATCATTTATTGTAGATTAGGTAGGTTGCATTTATGACCAACGAAACACTAGTGGAGCAACGTTCTACTTGGGTGAGTGTTTAGTATCTTGGCTAAGCAAGAAAAAATCATCAAAATATTTATCTATAGCTAAGGTAGAGTATATTGCAACAACATCATGTTGTACACAGGTTCTATGGATGAAACAAAATTTGACAGATATACAGGTTGAGTATGATGAGCCCATTCCAATCTATTGTGATAATACAATCGCCATCAATATCTCAAAGAATCTGGTGATGCACTCCAAGACGAAGCACATTCCAATCAAGTATCACTTTGTACGAGAACAACTTGCAGAGAATAACATTAGAGTTGTATATGTGGGAACAAAAAAACAATTGGCATACATATTTACAAAACCGCTTCCACGGAAATCCCTTGAGTATCTTCGTCAAAGACTAGGAGTAATTTCTACTCCAAAATGAATTCTTTTGAATGCTTATTTTATATCTCTCAGATGTACATGAGGAAGTACCATAAATAGGACAAAGGGGGAGAGATTTATCATATGCAAAGGTAAATGCTTGGAGAGAGAGCATAGAGGCATGTTTCAAAGGGGAGTGATTGTCACAAGGGAAGAATGAGCAATATGACTTCAGATTGATACCCTCTATCAAAGGGGGAGATATTATTCATATGAAGGGAGAGAGAGTAATCAAAGGCTTATAAACACAAAGAAAAATAAAATCCATGTAGACAGGGGGAACAACCCCAAGAAGAGTTCAGTCAGGGGGAGCAGCCCTAAAGGGAGATACCCTTTGCCATTGATGTCAAATGGGGAGAGATAGAAACATTTATGAGGAGTATAATCATGGATTTTATCTTGACCAAGTGTTTCTATCAATGTTGGTGTTTCCATCAATGCCAAAGGGGGATATTGTCAGATAATTAGCTTAAGTTGATGGATAATTGGTATGGGGGAGATTGTCAGATAGTTGGCTTAGGTTGATGGACAATTGATATGGATTGTTGGTTGTAATTGATGTCAACCATTGGAGAGTGATATTATATATTGGTGTCAAACCTTAGTGATTAATGTCAACCCTTGGAGAAAGTCTGATAACGAATTTCGGTAGCACAAAGGTTTCAGTAATGGACCCAAGTTTGTTTGATGTATAATAGTATGAGTTTTAAAATATTTTAAGGTAATAGTATTATATATGGGTAGTACATGTCATGCCATTTCTGGGGGTATGTGGAATGTCACATAAATCCTCGTGGTTAGAGAGTTATGGCCATGTGAAGTTGGAGAACCCAGGTTTGGGTAATGGACCCAAGTTTATTTGATGGATAATGGTATGAGTTTTGATATATTTACAAGTAATAATATTCTATATGGATAGTACATGTCATTCCATTTCCATTGGTATGTGGAACGTCACATAACTCCTCACGGTTAGAGAGTTATGGCCATGTGAAGTTGGAGAACCCTCACGAGTCATCTAGAAGCCCCAAAAGGTCAAAGTAGTCAAAGTGGCTTAAGAGATTTTTAGAAGGTAAATAATAAAGTGAATTGATGAGTGTAATATAATTCAAAGTGAATACAAAACAAATTATTTAAATAATAAATTCAATGGAGAAATTACTAAGTTGACAAGTGGTTAGAAGTGGGTTAGCTCTAAAATAAGGAAAGTGGTTTAAGATGGTTAGAAGGTAACCCCTTGAGGTAAAGTGAAGTGAAGAGTGTACTATAATTCAAAGTGGATACAAAATAAATTATTTAAATAAGAAATTTAATGGATAAATTACTAATTGGACAAGTGGTTAGAAGTTGGTTAACCCTAAAATAAGGAAAGTGGGTTAAGATGGTTAAAAGGTAACCTCCTGAGGAAGCTACATGAAAGTATAAATAAGAGGAAAGGATATCTCATTTTAATCACACTTGAGAATATTGAATATCTATAGGTGACTGAGGTAACCAAAGGATATCTAAGCCAAATTTCAGAGAGAAGGTGAAGTAAAAAATACCAAAATTCAAGGGAGGATAAATTCTTTTCATGATGCTTTCTAAGGTATGTTTTTTACAGGATATCTCACCATTTTCTCAATAAAAAAATTTCTAGAATGATTAAGACCGTAAAACAGATAGGCCATTGCGAAAACATATCCAAGTAGTTGTGGTATGAATTGCATCTTGTGGGTCATTGTATTTTTGGAATTACACTACGTGAAAAATAAGGTTTGTGGGTAGTCCTGAAACTAGTCTAAAACAGGTGTTTCAGGTAAAAAAGTCATAAATTCTTCATAACAGATACAAATTATGTAAGACCAAATCTGTTGGTTAGAGTACATTATGTAGTATTCTGTGTAAAATTTTCAGATCCATACAACAAATATTTTGTGCGACGCACACTATACAAGTTCGCTCTCTAGAATAAGCAAGAATTCAACAAGGTATGCCATTTTTGCTATAACTTCATTTTTTGAGAGGTTTCAAGTAGTGACACCTGGAGGAATTGCATAAAACACACTAAAGAACATTGTGTACTATGTCCATATCTTTATTCATTACAGGTGTTATCACACTAAATTGCCTTGGGTCTTTTAGTTTGTTTTTTATCCTTTTTTTAAGAATTAGATTTAAAAAAATTTAAAAGTTTCATCCCTTTAAAGTGTATGTTTGGTAGGACCCCTTAGATGATTAAAGTTTTGAGTCTTATCTCTAGTTTGATCCTCAAATTGATTTTTGGTCCTAAAACCGTTTCATCTCATGACTTATTTTGGTTCCCTTCATGACTTGTCCCTAGGTCGATCCTGTTATCACCATATAATTCCCAGTTGGTGTTCGAGTTTTGAAAATTTTATGACAAGTTAAATCGTCGCAGAGCTATGATAAATTTAGAAGACCCGTCTATATCTGGCAGCGTTTGGAATGTTTCTTTTTCTGTTTCAAAATAAGCTTTTTGGGCAAAAGTAAATTCACCAGACTTGTAGGCACAAATATGCTCTTCGCCATCTATTTTTTCAAAAAGAATAGCCGCCCAAAATTCATCACTTGCATCAGTTTGTAAAATAAGTTTACCATTCCTGGCGGTTTTAACTGAGGTAGCGACTGACATTCTTATTTTAACTGTTGGAATTCCATTGTAGTAGTGGGAGACCATCCACCTGATAAATGTTGTCGAATAACAATAGTCTTTTCAATGAGGCGAGGAATGTATTTATGTACATAGTTTAAAATTCCCAAAAAAATTTAAATTTGATTTTTGTTTTCCAACTGATTTGGAAAACCCACAATCTTTTGTACAATGTGTGGCTACATCTGAATTTTTCCATCTATAATACAGATGCCTAGGAATTCCATGGTTGTTCTAAACAACTCAATTTTCTTGTCAGACAGGACTATTCTGTGCTTTTCACATTCGAAAGTAAAAACGATTATATGTTGTACATGGTCTTCTTCATTCTGACTATGGACTAGAATATCATCAATATATACAATTAAAAAGCCATATTTGTTGAATATACTATACATTCTTCTCTGGAAATAAGGAGTGTTTTTTAAACCAAAAGGAACTACTTTCCATTGAAACAATCTAGTAGGACAAGTAAATGTTGTTTTATGCCTGTCTTCTGGCCTAATTTGTACCTGATAGTAACCACTCTTCATATCGAATTTAGAGAATATTTTACTATTCTACAATTTCTGCATCAACACTTCTTGCCTAGGTAGAGGATAATGAAAATCTTTTGTAATTGCATTTAGTGGTTTATAGTTAACCACTAATCTAGCTTTTCCTCTTACCACTTCAGCATGATTTCTTACAATAAATGAAGAGCAATAATAGTGAGAGTTAGAGGGTTCTATTAACTTCATGGCCATTAACTCTTCAATCTGATTTTTAATTTCTTGTTCATCAGCAGGAGTGTAGGGAATTAACTTACCAGTTACTCCATTATCATGTAGAGTCTCTATCTCCATGCTTGGGCTTGCAACATCCCAAAAGGATTGAGGATCACTTGAACAATATTTTAGTAGTTTTTCAAGGATTGGTCTATGCTTAGGTTTTAGATCTTCAATTCTTGTTGCTTTGTTTTTTTGCTTGATGTTCCTCTTTTCTTCATAAAACTCAAGAACTTTCTTCCAATCTCTTGAATCATTCTCGGGCCTTCTTTTTCCTGCAATTTTCTTTTCACTTGCTTTCTTATTTGCAACATCTGTAGTAGCCAAAGATAACCTCTCAACAGATATGGATTTCTTCTTAATATTACAAATAATTTTATCTGCAACAATAGTGAATGGCATAACAAATTCTATAAAAGGCATACCCAAAGACAAACTACTAGAAGGATCATAATGTTTAATCACATTAATCTTTAACTGTTGACCTCCAACTTTTATATTTACATTGTCCAAATAATGAGAAATCATGATATTTCCATTCAGTGTTTCAGAGTGAAAAATATTCTTCAAAGGCTTCCACTGATTTTTGAACAGACTTGGTCTAGCAATATTATTTGATCCTCCACTATCAATAAATTCATGTAGAGAAACCCACTCTTTTCCTATCTGCACTTCGACTGGAATATAAACAAGGTTGTTAACCTTTACCATTTTCTTCAAAAATTTATTTTCAGCTTCTTCATCATACTGTGGAATATCAGGAGTTTTCATGTTTAAGCCATTCATTTTAGGGTTTAGGGTTAAGAGGATCTGATACCAAGGGTTTAGGGTTCTAAAAGAAGCTTACTAATTTTGAACCGAAAGCGAACAAAAGACTGATATTCTCCACACAAACAGGGCTATATCCACCTTTTACGCCTCCTTCCTCGGCTTCACACAGGCTTTACAAGAGAAAAATACTTTGTTGGAAAAACAGTCCTCAGACTGGCGGCCTTCAGGCTTCGATATTAACAAAATAGATCACACTTCTCACAGAGCTCATAGAGTTTTCATAGGAGAAATACTCTATGCCCACACTTGAGTTGTATCTTTACAATGAAGCATTACATATATTTATAACATACACAAAGCACTCGGATTTCAAATTCGGAATTCAAACTAAATCTAAACTCTGACTACTAAAAAGATATATGAGGGTCATGTATGGAATAATATCTGACGATGTCTACTCATAAATATTTTTGTACATTTAAAATCTAACTATAGACAAGATATATGAGGGTCCTCTCGGGAATAATATCCGACGGTGTCTTCTCACAAATCTTTATGTACATTAATCAAAATTTTCATTTGATGAAGTCATCATGTCGATTCAATGGTTTTCCTTATCATAAAAATACCTTTCAAAATTCCAATAATTTTCTCCTCCAAGTATCGGATCTGGTTGAGATTCTTGGGTCCATGTTTTCTTAGAAGATTCCCCTTTTTCAAAAGTTCTGTCAACCATCTTATCAGGGGGTCATGGTACATCTGACATTTTCTTCAATTCTTTTTCTCGACGAACCATTTCTTCCACATGGGAAAGTGGATCTACCATAAGATTTTGTATCATACTCCTGCATGTACCCTTGATAATGAGTAAACTTTGTACCTAGAATTCTGTTAGAAAAACAGGACCGTGGAGCAATAAAATAAAACAAATGCAGAAATAAAACACAGAAGACACACAATACAAGAGAGACACAGATTTACG
>ML825182.1:17220-34997 GCA_009831015.1 Picea engelmannii | reverse complement strand
ACAAAACATAGAACCAGGAAACATCACATACCAACAAACTCAAATTCCTGGTGATCCAAACTTGGTTGACACAGTTAATCCAGAAGAAGTGCAAGCTCTTCTCAGGAACCCTGACACTATAATTTCACAAATAACCACTACAACTGTTGAATCTAAGGTAATAGTATCCTCAAAAGAACCAATAGGAGATAGCAATTCTGTCAAAAAGAATCCGGAGAGGTGGGATTTCACACCCTCACCAAAGAAAGATCAGATTGCATATACAATTTTTGGTAATCCTTTTAACATGGCAGAAAGAGGGAGAGAATTGGATAGAAGAGAAAGTGGAGAAATTCATGTTGAAAATGAAGAAGAAGAACAAGTAGAGACTGAGCTAAGACCAGAAACCACCTTTGGGTTTCCTATTTTGGATTTGGTCCAGAATGTCAACATGAAAAATATCCCGCCTTCGGCACTACCAACCTTTTATGGGAAAAGTAGTGAAGACCCGAATATCTTTATTTTTGAGTTTAACATCCTGTGCAAGAGTTATAACTATCTCCAGGATGCACATAAACTAAAGTTGTTTCCTGCTACCCTAAAATATTTTGCATTACGTTGGCTCATGAGTTTAGTAGAGTACAGCATTAGATCTTGGGAAGATATGAAGGCAAAATTTTTAAAGAAGTACTAGGACTATTGCAGACCCAAGGATTCTCGAAATGATATTTTTAAAATGCAACAACAAGATGAAGAGAGCCTTGAAGATTTCTTAGAAAGATTTACATATACCCTTCAAAAATCTAAATACAATGACCTCCAAGATGAAGCAATCAAGACTCTTTTCTTAAAAGGGGTTTCAGATGAATATATTGACACTCTCAATTTAATGGCTTTAGGAGACATTTATCAAAAATACTTTGAAGCAATCAGTGAACTATGTAGAACTTACTCAAGAAGTAGGGGGGAAACTGCAAAAAGTGTGAGAGAACCTGTCAACAAAAACACCAAAGTACCCACATCTGGTGGAGTTACTAGAGTTGAATTGGGAAACCTTTTGGAAAATTTTAAAACAGATATTTTAGGAACAATTGGCTCTCAATTAGATACTTTGAAGATTAAGAGAAAGTAGGAAGAGGAAAACCCTGTATTAAGCATATTCTGCCCAAAATGCAGAAAAAGGCATCCTTTACGAGAGTGTCCTTTGGACAATGTTTCTGTATGTGCAATATGTACTGAAAATCATAAAACAAAAGATTGCCCATCCTTACCAGGATTGCAAGCCATATTCAAGGGAGGAGAAGCTCCAGGGACTCCATCTGCACCTAAGAGGCCTTGTCAACCTAGGAACTCAAATACGTATCAAGAACCATCCCCACAACCTTCCAGCTACTATCCACCCTTCTCTCAACAACAACAACATCGATGGAACTGGCCAAATTGGCCTCCACAAAATGTCCCTGCTCAACCTTGGTACCAGGGATGGAGAGACCCGAATTTTGGAAATAACCAACAACAACATGTGGTACCAATTCCCCAGAATCCATGCACTTAGTATCCTCCAAACATACATCAGTTACTACCTAGTTTTACTCCACCTCATTTACCACCCATTCAACAAACTCCTCAGCAACCTCAGAATCCACCTCGTCCCACCATTTTGCCCACTCAACCCATTCCAAATCCTAGCCACAGACCACCTCTGCCACTCCATAATGTTGATTTTCAAAATTACCCATCTTACACCATAAACCCCATTTCCATACAAGAAATACAACTGAGATCTGGAAAAATTTTAAATAAAACTCAGCCTGTAACAAGAAAAGCACCAAAGGTAATTATCCAAGAACATGAGGAAGAACCTATAGATGATTCATCAAATGGGGCATCTTTAAAAGATGTTATCATTCCAAAGCATAAAGTATCTGAACCACAACGTAACATACAAACTCAGGTTCCCCAAACACCTCCTTTTCCTGAAAGGTTGCTCATTGAAAAACCAATTGTGCAATATGAGTTTGACATCGTGAATGAATTAAGAAATGTCTGTGTTAAGATTCCATTGTTACAAGCAATCAAAGATGTTCCCATCTACGCCAAAACCATCAAATAACTATGCATTAAGAAACCAGGTCGGAAACAGAAATATCCACCCACGATACACCTAGTAGGTCAGTCATCAAATTGTATTTGAGACACCTAAAATTGTGAAGTATGCCAACCCAGGGAACCCAATAGTTTCAGTGACTATCAACAATGTTTCTATTGGTAATACTTTAGTTGATTTAGGTGCAACCATTAATATAATGACTATCAATACAGTGGAACTGTTACAACTAAGCCAATTCCTTCACCCCACTCCTACAGTTCTTGAACTTACTGATAGAACAACCATAAAACCTGCTGGAGTTCTTGATGACATCCTTGTTACACTAGCTTCGTGGGAATATCTTGTTGACTTCATGATTATTCATTCAAAGGACCCCACAAAAGGCCATCCAATCATTCTAGGGAGACCTTGGTGTGCCACGGCCAATGCTTTCATAGGATGTCATGGTGGGGATATGTTCATCTCAAATGGAATTTCTTCACATAAACTTACTCTTTTTCCACCTGCTCAACCGGTTGCAGAAGAATTATGGTGGCTGAAATGTCCCTATCATGAAAATGATGATGAAGAATATTTATTCTCTGTTGATGAGTTTCACGCACTACAAGAACCTACAGAGGATGATATTCTAAGTCAATTCCTTTCTGTGACAGAAAATGTTGAGTTCCCACAAACATATCTTCAATACGATCAAATTTTCAGTGAGGAATTTCAAGAACGAAGTGAGTTATTTTCCTCGTTTTCACCATATGTGGTTTTCACAATTGATGAGCATCTAGGGTCATACACTATTCCAGTAGAACTTAGCCCAGGCAGATGTCTATACATCAACTCTGAATTAAGTCTCAGCCAACAAGAACAGTTAACAAACCTTTTGAAAGAACAGTCAGGGGCATTTTCATGGGAATACACTGATGTGAGAGGATTGCATCCTGACACCTGCATTCACCACATCTATATCCAACCAGGGATAACCCCAGTAAGACAACCACAAAGGCGTATGAATCCAATCTTAAAAGACTTTGTGAAAGAAGAATTACAGAAATTATTAAATGTTGGATTCATTTATCAAATTTCTGACAGCAAGTGGGTTTCACCTCTTGTTGTGGTACCTAAGAAAATGACAGGGAAATGGAGAATGTGTGTAGACTTTAGGGAGTTGAACAAGGCAACCCTGAAGGACTACTTTCCCTTACCCTTTATAGATCAGGTTTTGGATACCCTGGCTGGAAAAAGATACTTTTCCTTTCTCGATGGATATAGTGGATACAATCAGATTCAAATTGCTCCTGAAGACTAGGACAAAACAACATTTACGTGTCCTTGGGGCACTTATGCTTATAAAGTGCTACCTTTTGGTCTTTGCAATGCTCCTACCACATTTCAGAGAGCAGTCCTTGGGATCTTTGCTAACTTAATTCATGATTGTGTGGAAGTATACATGGACGATTTTACTGTTTATGGTAACCATTTCGAAGAAGCCCTAAGAAATCTCGAGAAATTCTTGATTCGTTGTCAGGAATCAAATTTATCCCTTAGTCACAAAAAATGTAAAATGTTGTTAACTGAGGGAATAGTGTTGGGTCATCATTTGTCTGCAGAAGGAATTAAAGTCGATCCAGCCAAAATTGAAGTGATAGTTAAACTTTCCTCTCCAAAAACCCAAAAAGACGTGAGAAGTTTTTTGGGACATGTTGGATATTATCATCGATTTATTGAAAATTTTACAAAAATAGCTAGCCACATGTTTAAACTGTTAGCAAAAGATGCAGAATTTTGTTGGGATAACAATTGTCAGAATGCTTTTGAGAATTTGAAAGCAAAACTGTCCATGGCACCTATTCTAAGAGGACCAAATTGGTCTCTTCCTTTCCATATTTCAACTAATGCCTCAGACATTGCCTTAGGAGGAGTACTCGGAAAAAAATAAAACCAACAAAACTATGCAATTTACTTCACTAGCAAAAACCTTACTCCTCCTGAATTGAACTACACTGTAACAGAAAAGGAATTTTTAGCAGTAGTTCATGCCATTAACAAATTTCTCCATTACATCACTGGATATGAGGTTTTTGTACATATGGACCATTCTGCTATCAGATTTTTGATGAACAAACCAGTTACTACTGGAAGAATCACACGATGGCTTTTGCTGCTTCAAGAATTTAACATCACCATAGTTGATCGCCCAGGGAAAGAGAATGTAGTTGCGGATTTTCTTTCTCGTATTCCTCAAGATAGTACTGACATCCCAATGAATGATAACTTCCCTGATGAACATCTGTTTGTGGTAGCCGTTAAGACCCCTTGGTTTGCAGATACAACAAATTACTTAGCTACAGGAAGATTACCAGCTCATTTGTCACCTCCACAAAAGAAAAGAATTATTCAACAAAGTGCTTACTACTCTTGGGTAGGAAGTGATCTCTTCTATACAAGTCCTGATATGATCATTAGGATATGTCTCTGGGAAGATGAGATTCCCAATATCCTTCAGGCCTGTCATGATGGGCCATGTGGAGGACATTTCTCTAATAAGAGAACAACATATAAAGTCTTACAATCAGGATACTATTGGCCGACATTGTTTAAGGATGCAACAAAATATGTGAGAAGCTGTGATAGTTGTCAAAGGATGGGAAGACCTACCGTAGCAGACGAGATTCCCTTACGACCGCAGGTTATGATTGAACCATTCGATAAATGGGCACTTGACTTTGTAGGACCAATTTCCCCAATGTCAAGGAAGAAGAAGTACATCTTGGTTTGCACAGATTTTGTGACCAAGTGGGTAGAGGCAAAATCCTTATATCAAGCAACTGAGAAATCGGTGGTTGAATTTATTTATGAAGATATATTTACCTGCTTCGGTTTTCCACGAGAGATTGTTACGGATCAAGGCACCCAATTTACTTCCAAATTGATGAAATAACTCACAGATAAATATGGGATAAAACACTGTAAGTCCTCCCCATACCATCCACAAGCCAATGGGCAAGTGGAATCCACGAATAAAGTTCTAGAAGCTATTCTGACCAAAACAATACATTTACATCACAAAGATTGGGCAGATAGGCTTCCATAGGCTTTATGGGCATACCGGACTACATGGAGAAATACCATTGGTCATACCCCTTATGAATTGGTATTCGGCAAGCAAATTCTCCTTCCCATAGAATTTCAGATTCATACCTTCTGCCTAGCAGCAGAGTTGGGGTTGAATTTGGATGAGGCACAAAAACAGAGAGTCATGCAGCTAAATGAATTGGGAGAAATTAGGCAGGATTCTCTTCAAAGAACTATCCTTGTACAAAATCAACGTAGCAAATGGCATGACAAATACATTAATAAAAAACATTTTCAACCAGGGGATTGGGCATTGCTTTTCGATTCCAAATACAAAACTTTCAAAGGGAAACTTACGACAAGGTAGTTGGGACCTTATGAAGTAGAAACTGTTTTTTATAATGGTTCTGTCAGAATCAAGACCATCGATGAATCTCAGAATTCCTTTGTAGTAAATGGACATAGATTAAAAGTGTATAACAAACCCTTGTCAAAAGTTGATTTTCTACAGGAAATTGCCAAACAAACAGAAATAAAGATAGTAGGAGAAGAGTCTTCTCCTCCTGCTAATCCTTGATCGTTTATGTTGTTTTAAGATTTTTGTAAATAATAGAATTTTACTAGAAAATAAAAAAATCAAATAATAAAAAATCTATATAAAAAAAAAAGCATTTCTTTTTCTTGAATATGTTGATATATTGTCTTCAGTTTTACAGGTTTTTCAAAACAAGTACAGAACTGAATGTCATCACTCTCTCGCAATAGGTAAAAAGGTGAGACCATTTTATTCATAAATTTTCTTATCAATATACACTGATTTGTTTTGAAATAAATAAATAAATTTGAGCTTGTTTGCTCCCTTTGACTGCTCATTAAAGTATGAAAGGGGCATTTATCAGGGAAATGATTATTCTTTACAAGGCCTGATGAATTATGATGGGAAAGAAAGCCCCCTAGAGTTTTCTTTTAGCATTTTCTCAGACTCTCAAAACATGAGAAAGCAATGAACATATACTAACTTGGGCTCATGAAATCCACAAGTAAGTGATTATTGTTCTAAAAAAAAATTATGTTTGCAAGATTTCTATCTGCACTTGCGTTGGATGATGTGGAATACGTTAAGTTCCACCTTCCAACAAATCTCACTCCATCGACACCAACACATTATCTGGAGTAGGGATTAGAGATTATTTAGTACCCTGGACTCTGTATGCCTCAATGGCAGATTTCCTTGCTAACAACCATGGGAATACATCAATCTCTCTTGGTTGATAGATCCTACAGGTGACTTGACACCAAGACCTTTATTTGTACCTGTTAGGATGTACTATAGGTACCTTGAGGCCCATTGAAATCACTGGTGGGTCATCTCGCATTGGTTAACGACATTCATTAATGATCAGTAATCCAATGATTTCTTTTTGTGTTCGACTCCAGAACATTTACTCATGCAAATAAGAATTGTACCATGGGTTTAATCTTTGAAGCTGTTGAAGACATGATTTTAATTGATCCCTTTCAGGAAGGAACAAAAGTCAGGTTCAGGGATAATCATCAGATAATTTGATTTCATGAACAGAAAGTCTTTTTCTCAGCAAGATATTATTGGTTCAAATTTCTCTGCAGATTTTGGGTTATTTCATCAGTACCAGTCAGTGCCAGCATAGAATCTATCAGCTATAGTGGTCATCAGAAATACAAATTCAAATTCCAATTTTTGCACTCTCTAGATACAGACTTGACTTCAAAGATATCTACAGTAAGAAATGCATAACAAGGGGAAAGGTAATCTAATTCATGTACGCTTAGTTTCATGTTGGTTTAATGTATTAAATTACATATTAATAATTTGAACTGGGAATACCTCGTTACTCCATAATGTTTCATTGTACCTATACTCTGTACCTAATAAACCAATCCACCTCGACATTTCATATCATGGAAATGCACTACATTATCTTGGCTGAGTTCGACACGATTCATATATGATAATATTCTGCAAAGCATGTACGACCATCATCATTTCCTTACATGCTATCGACCCTCACGATAATTCAAATGTTCTCCTATGATTCATCTCATGACTACTTCACACATCATACTCTATTCCTCCGTTGCCCTCATCTAATTCCGTTGCTCACCTGTGGACCTTTCCTGTGATACCGAGTGAAATTATGGTGGCAAATCGTCACGAACCTGAGACCTTTGCAGACTTGGAGGCCCTCCCTGAGTATGAAGCCACCAAACACATTTTCCAAAAAGCTGGATGGGAGCCGTTTTTCAAAAAAATTGATGGGTATGATGATTCAATCACGCTTCAGTTCGCTCTGTGTTTTCATGGTGGACTAGCTAAGGTAGGCGAGCTAGAGTTTGAAGTTATAGAAAAATTCATCTTTGAAGCAATTCAATTACCCAACACTGGTCAGAGATGGACGAAGGGCCATCCCGTCGACAAGAAGCTCTGCACGCAGCTTCTGCAACCACAGTACCGGAAATTACAATGGTCAGAGGGCACATCAAGGTCATGGTTAGAACCAAAATGGGTCTAGTTGCTAGATATCCTCCAATGCTACCTCACTTGCGAAGGACGGTATACAATCGTGTTTCCATGTCATGCCCAACTCCTCCTACATTTCAAAGGTAACCATTTGATGAACATACCCTACTTTCTGTTGAAGAGTTTAAAGAAAATGGCAGAACAGGTCCGCAAAGCCAAAGATTTTAGAGGTAGTTTATTTCATTTTGGTCTTGTCAAGATATTGATTAAGTCTGCATTGTCCCACAAACAAGACACTTGGGATATGTTCGCTGCAAGAACCCTAGCCTCTGACAAATCTAGAGATAAAAATGTTAAGTCCACTCCTCCACAGAAGAAGCCGGACTCTAAGAAAAAGGGTGTTAAAAACCTGACCGAAATCTGTGAAGACCCTAAGAATACATCAGACTGCACAATTGAAGCCAGTGATGATAATCCTAGTACAGAACATCCATTTGATGTCCATGGTTCCGATGGTGTGGAAACTAGCCATGACAGAGTGGGAAACACTGTTCCTACAGAAGCGAATGTTGAAATTCCGATTTCTCCTCCAATTGCTATGAATATTATTGATGTGGAACAACTGGAAGAGTTAACTGACAAACCTAGGAGAAATCCCAAACGAAAATGCACACGCACACTGTCAGGAATGGATAACTCTGTACCCAGTTACCCAACACAGGCAAAATTACAAAGTTTGGAGGATCATGAGGAGGCTCCGGGGTCCTCTGAAATGACCTGGACTCTTTCCCAACTGATTCGAAAAGTTCGTAAAGTAAATCGGAAAGATAATGTGCCCAAGCCAACTCAGATGCCAACATATACCCCTTCTCATATGTATAAAGAATTTACTTCTGAAATCAGCCCAGTCAACGACCTTGATCAAGTGTATGATGAGCCTACTCCTGAACTCAGCCCAGTCGACAATCTTGATCAAGTGTATAAAGAGTTTACTCCTGAACCTAGTCCAGTTGACACCCATGATCAAAGTCTAGATGAGTTCACTCACGCGTCCAGTCCTCAAACACAACAAGGACATGGTAAAACATTTGAATCTTACTGTGAAATTTCCTACAGTAAATCCTTGAGACCAATGGTAGCCAGATTAGAAAGCAGGAATCACAGGTTGAAAGAGAAGTTACATGAATACACCATATTGGATCGGCACATCAAAATAGAGAATGAACTCATGAAACTCAGGAAAACTCATTTTTTGTCCAAGATTGAACGATTAAAACGAAAGAATAAAGGTCTTTTCCAGAGGAACAGGAGACTGCAGAAGATTTCCAGGAAGCACATCATCATTAATCGAGTCCTTAAGAAGGAAATCAGAAGCATGAAGAAACATGAGAAATTGCAAATGTTGGTTGCAGCTGCTGCAACACTCTGATGAATCTCAGTTTTGACTTTTTGTTGTTTGAGGAAAGGCAAAGACTTCAGTTACGGGGAATGTCAGTCTCCAGTTTTGACTATATTTTTTCCTATATCATGTCAAAAATACCTCCATTTTCATATCTAGTATTATTTCCTTCTGGTCTTACCATGACACATTTGAAATCCTTTTAAAACTAAATGGGGCTATTCAAGGTATTCTTATGATTCAAGTTATTTTTAATGTATTTTGATATTTTAAACTAATGTTGATACTAATGTGGCATGAGTTAGGTACTGTTCCTTTGAAACAGAACTTACTAGTACCAGGTACCAGCTCACACTTAGTGGAGATACCAAAGAAGCTGCCAAAGACTTGCACGACATGGTCAGAGTGGATTGACAGATCGATTCATATGATAGATTGAGTCATAACTCAATATGCTGACTCAGGGCGAGATTATAGAACCAATTTATTAGAATGATTTATGATCCACACTTCTTGACACTACGTGTCATGAAGTTGTGAAGTTCGTTTTAACTAACTGCGAGTCATTTTCGGATCTGAGATCCATTTAGATTAATGCACCTTTGTTTTAAACTAATTTGGAGAGGATCTATATAAAAAGAGGATCCCTCTCAAGAAACGTTGGTTACAATATGCTATGTGATGCAATTTTGATAATATAAATCTGCTATGCGTTATGTTAATTGTTGTAAAATGATTTGAGTCGTTTTATGAATTATGGAGCGTGAAGTATGAATAGTTCTTGCATGGAATGATCTGAATAGCTCTGGTTTTATTTTCGGTGATTACACCTCTTGGTTGGGCCCGCAAATAGGTTCAAGTCGTTGCCTCTTTTCTATATTAGAGTTAGTTTATTTCAGTGTTTTAGAATTTGCATGTAGGTTAGTTTATTCAAGTTTGAGAATTACTTTGTTATATTCTTGCTCAACCATTCTTTGGATTGTATCATTTCCAGTGTGATAATCTCATATACTGATGAATTTTGAATGTGATATTCACTACTGTAGAACTTAAAGAATGAACCAGATTTGCTCTATTTCCAGTTTTCAATCTGAACATGATTTAAAGGGAATGTGAGTTTAGATTCACTCTGTCTTGATTAGGATAGTTAGCTTACAGACTGTTTCTAGTTTTAAATTTGATCATGATTCAAAAGGAGTACGAGTTTAGATTTATTTTGTTCTATTAACGTAGTTATGTTACAATCATATTAAAGGAAGCTTCCAGTACCAGTAGGGTAAATAGGACATTTATTTATTCTACCTGTGGATGGATTCAGAACTATTTTTGATATTTAGATTAAAAGATTTTCAAAAATGATCTTTCTTTTATGGCTTAGATAGAAATGATGATGATTAGATGTTTAAACCAATGGTAGATAGTCTTGGGAGACCACATTGGATCAGAAATGGAAGTACATGTACTTAAGCACATAATTGTTTTCCTTTGATGAATCAAACAGGAGATGATTAGTTTCAAGATTATCATTAGGGTTCAGTTTTTAAGAGTGAGTTTGTGTTTTCTTCTCAGAATAACTTTCAGATAGGAATTAGAATCTTACCAGCACATACATTGTAGCAGCTCTAATTTCACTTACCCTGGTTTGACAATTCAGTGTTTCAGGTAATTAAAATCTTTAAATTAGCAGCCTGATAGTCCTTTGGGAAACTTGGACTGGTATATCTTACTTCGCAACTTACTTCTTGTGCTGAGAACCGCACTGTCATCAAGGTTCGGCATTGTGTCCAGTCTGTGACGTTTCTTTTATCTGTCCCACACCATCTTGTTGGTGTGGCTTTCAAGGCCTCATCTATTGCCAACAATCTCTATTGTGTTGGTACACTTGTTTCAAAATCTGATAGGAAGGCTTCTAAAGGGTTCAGACTGTCAAATGTGGGTAAATTACTTACTGTCGTGCCGATCCAACGAACTTCTCTGGTTCATCTAGCACATCTTCTAGTAGATGCTTCATACATCTGGTTCTTCTAGTTTTCTAGCGCTTCTTTTGAATCTGATGAACATGCACTGTCACTTCACGAGCTCAGATTCCCATCCGTTGTAGGGTTAATGTAATATTGTTGTCTGGTTGTTAGTTTGTAGATGTTTTTCAATTTGGATGCATGATCTTATTCTCTGATGGGATCTGTGTATCACGGAACTTCATCTCGATCTAAGGGTACAATGACCCTCAATCCATCTCTTTCAAATGTCATACGTCTTTTATTCAAATCAACAACAGTGGAATTGTTGAAGGCCCAATCAATTCCTAGTAATGTAGGGTAAGGGAAACTATCATCAACAATTTCAATTACCTCAAAATATGAAAAGGTTCTAACTCCGTTGATCTCCACAGGGACATGCTCCAATCATCCGAATGGGCTGACAACTTGCTGATTATCTATCCTAAGTCTGATAGGGGAATAGATCAACCTCAGTTTTCCTATTAGTGCCCAAGTTTGCTTCGTCATGACATTGACCTCCAACCCTAAGTTGAGGACCACATAGTCTATATCATACTCTCCTATTTGAGCATTCAAATGTAATTCTTTATTTGTCCTTCTCTTCTTACCAATTTTGTGTACTTCCCTATTCAGTAAGGGGTCTATCTTCCCTAGCTCATACTTCCTGATTAAGTTCTGTAGTTCTTTCACAACGTTTTCATCCTGAATTAACTTAATACAAGTGTATAAAAATTCAATGAGCTTACTAACCTCTTTTCCTCATTTTTTCAAAGCCGATTGATCAAATGCCCGAGGCATCCCATATTACCCAATTTTTGGTCATGTTTTGGAGGAAGAGCCTTTATCTACTTTGAACTCTTGCCTTGCTTCCTCAAAGATTTGTATTTCTTTCTTCACATCAAAATTTTGGGTCTTCTCTATAGCTTTCCTGATGCCCAAGTCTTCCGTGATCTTTCCTTGGGTCGTTCTATCCACTCCTGTGGTAGCGCCTCCTTGAGTAATAACAACGAATCTAGGGTCTGCTCTATGAGGTTCATCATAGATCAATTGCACTTGTGGGTTCTTTGGGGGTCCTCGTCTTTCCTGAAACTTGGATAGCAACACAGGGCAATCCTCTATGACATGCTCGAAGTAGTTCCAATAACTGCAAGTGGTACAAGGGTTCTGATAGTCCCTTGCTAGATGTCCTAGCTGCGTGTAGTTATAACAGATTATTTTTCCTCGGCCTCGGCCTATTCCTCCTCCTCGTCTTTGTCCTCTATATCCACTGCGAGGATTGAAGTTTCCTCTTCCTAGGGAGTTATATTGTGCATTGTTTCCTTCTTGATGTACTTCACCTTGGATATTGTATATGTCTCTTGATATTTCATGCATGAGATCATAAGCTCTGCAATCTCTATCATCATGCCCTACTAATCTACGAAATGTGAAATACAAGTTTGTGGGTGTCTGAACGTATTTCTGCATGTAATAGCACTCACGAGGGTGATGTCGATTTCTGCATACTTCGCACCATGGTAAGGTGACTTGCTTCAAGGGGCTCATAGCTCCAAAATTCGAGTATTAATTGAATAGAGGGCAGTGTTCCTTGTCATGACCTTTTGATCTGCATCTGACACACCAAATGTCTTCTCTTTTGTCTTTTCCCTTGTCATTCTTCAGGTCTTCTACCTGTAGACACAAACTAGTTAGCTGACTCAAAACCTGACTCATACTTGAGCTGGATTCTCCCATAGGGGTTGAGTCAAGCTTCATGGCGATCTCCAATTCTTCTGCCTACAAAGAAATATTTTGTTGCATCAATGGGGACTCTGATATGTGGTAAAAGAGAAACGATGAACCATTCTTTGTTCTGCTCGTCTGGGATATTAAAGGTCAATCTTCCTGTGAGGGTATTGAATCTTTGATCAAACTCCCAAACAGGTTTGACTACCTTTTGCTTGATCTCTTTCAGCTCTGTAATACATTAGGACTCCAACTTAGGTTTCTTAAACTCTACAATTAGTGCATTCTTGATCTCATTCAATGGCTTAGGCTGCATAATTCCTTGGACAAGCTTCATGTACCAGCTCAACGCGCAGTCTCTCAATGTAGGGGTAAAACTATTTCTTTTGACATCTTTGTCAGTAATATTTTTAATGTTCCATACGGCCTCACATAGGAACTAGTGTTGATCAGGATCTTCAGATCCATCTCCTCTAAAGATAGGGAGCCTCATCTCATCTCCCATGGAATTGCCTAGGTTTCATGTCTGAGTGGATGCTGAGCTACTAGTAATAGTGCTCTACAGACTCTAGTGATTTGGAATGTTCTGATTACTTAGCGTTTATGAAACAACAAGGGGATTGATATTACTTACGTCAGTAGCCTACACAGTTCTGAGGTTTCTGGCTCGTCTCGGTGAAGTTCTTCAGTTGCTTCTTCCTCTGGACCCATGGGTTCTGAATGTTCTTCGTCTATCAGATATGCCTCTTCTCCACTGTAGAAAACCTCTTATCCATAGTTTTTCTTAAAGAGTTTCTCAAGGTGAACCCCTCGAAATACTCTTCCACTGCACATATGTTCGGCTTCTGTGTCGCTGTCGCTGTCCAAATTTTTGAACATTATCCTTTTCAAATCTTCTGGATCTACTGTATCTTCAAGATGTTCTTCTCATGCAACAACATCTTGAGTCTCAACTTCAGGACTTGTAAGAATTTTCCTCTTGCTCCTTTAAGGAAATATATTTTAGCTTGGTTGTATGACTCTACTCTGTCAACAACAAACTCAATGATATACCCTCCAATGGTACTATCAAACCAGTGATCTACTTCTCTCGATACATCTCTGTCGACTCTTTTAACCTTCTAGATCAGCGTTGATGTCCAAACTATAGGACATCTAGATCTGATCTCGAACTGGGTATCAACTAACCTATCTAACCACTCAAACAACTCCTGATGGATTCCTCCAAAGAAGATCTCGTGAATTTCGATGAAAATGTATCTGTGTAGCCAATCCTCAATACTCAACTTAGGGTTCTTGTTTTGGGCTTTAGTGAAGTCACTCTCTTGATCTTCTATCCACTTTTGAATCTCTATCTTTGATGGGAGCCACCATGACATTCCCTCAAGAAGATTCTTGTCCTCGACAACAGATCCATTTGTTGGGATAGGAGCAGACCCAGGGTTTAGCTCCAAGAGCGCACCAACAAGCCCTAGCTACTGGCCCTTTCTGCAATACTTATGAAGTAGATGCAGTCTCACCCAAAGCAGCTATGAGGGGGTTGTAGGATAGATATGTCTACAACCAGGGGAGTATCAATTGGATCTATTACAATAGCAATACATCATGCATCTATCATTCAACAAGCTAGATCTATCCTTCACAACTATAGATTTGATCTAATACAATAAGGCAGGTAACAATATAACAAAAATGGAGATCAAAGCATCAATCACACACACAAAAATAGATGTACATGGTTCACCCTCTCCCTACCACAGAACTGTGCTTATGATTTATTAAGGTAAAGCATGCAATTCTTATCTGCGCTCTCAGCTAGAAGATCCTCTTTCTTCTCTCTCTTTCTCTCCCCTCCCTGTGCACCCAGCTGCAGGACTTGACCTTCGCACACAACATAAGATCTTACAATACCAGAAGGCTTCCTCTCTCTTAGCATTTCTCTCTCCCAATACAATGATTCCTCACTCAATACTATATCTAGATCAACAATGATATTGTACTGTAGAATTACCAACCAAACCTAGGCCCTTTAGACCTCTATTTATACATTAAAACACCTCACTGACAACCTTAGGTCGAAACCTAGGTGCCAAAACCCTAGGTGTCTAAAACCCTAGTTCAACTTGACCCGCTTTTTTTGGGCTTCGCCAGCCTGTCTTTCCTTCCTTCTTGCGCGATGCTCCAAAGCATCCAACGATGGTTTTTTTCGCTTGTTGAGTTGTCCATTATCCATATTCCTTACTGATCTTTCATCCTTGATATCCTCATCCAACGACTTGCATTTCCTCGCTTCGCTCCATCTTTTCTTCTCTTTTGCGTACTTCGACCCAGTGACAGTCACTGTGTCTCCCGTGAAGTTTTTTTTTCACCTTTTCTTCCTTGTTCTTCGCTTCCTTCCATAACCAGGGGCCAACACCAAGTTCCAAAACCTGTGGCTGGGACCATTTGTAATTTCTGAAAAATTGGGTCCTAGCTCTTTTCGTCTGCATAACTTGGAGGGAAAACCAGACACTTTCCTAGTGAATGGCCAGGCTCTCAAGAGGTATTTCACTTGATGATTTCTGATCCACCCTCTTGTAAATATATATTTTAATTTTCTTTTCTGTTTTTTATTTTGGTTCTTTTAATTTTGCTTGATTTTGATTTGTTTTCCAAATAATTATGTCTGAATCACCATTCACTTGTTGAAGGGAATAATAATTCTTATTCATTAGTAGCGGTTAAAAAAATTTCAAGCATATGAATAGTAAATGATAAACTCAGATCGGCAGAGGGAAGTTTTTGTGCAATCATTGTTTCTAGCTTCTCATTAAAATCACAGGAAGATGCGATTATTTGTAACAAACTTCTAACGTCGTCCCTATTTTAATGAGGACAACTCAATTGTGCTTTCCCATCCTAGAGATGGTTTCTTAACAAAAACCTAATCGTCTAAATCATTATGAAAGTCATCAGACAAAAAAAATGATTCTTAAATGATCAATCTTTTTATTACCAGACTATGAGATCTTTAGTATCACCTCTCTCTCTTGAATATCATGAAGTTTATGGAAATTTATAAACAAAATTTAGAGAGTTGGAAGCACTATAACGTGTGGGAATTGTATGTAAACCCATCAGGACACTGAACAGGTCTGATGGCAGTGGGTAAATGCACACATGATACCAAGGCAACTTCGTCAGGGTACTGAACAGGCCTGTTGGTAGCGAAGCAATGCTGGGTTTAAGAAGATCCTCAAGTATGTCTTTTAATTTGATCAAGTGTGAAGATGTTTTTATCATGACTGGACAACTCTTGGACATGATAGAGGTACTAGAGTGGGTTAAATGGCATCCCTGCTGAGGCTATGGACGCCTGCTGCCAGCAATGGCCCTGTCAATGGTATCAAAGTCATCTGTATAAACATCACTACACCTGTGATCTAAATAAGATACCAGATTACATTTTCGGACACAAATACATCCAATGCTATTACTATGTTATTTTATGAGTTATTATCAGAACTCTTGATGTTAGGGTCCTAACCCTCACATAGGTAGAACAATATATTCAGATGTAATAAAGGTCAATATTAATAAGGCCTTTCAATAAAATAGAATAGGGTGGATGTAAGAAGACCTAATAGAAGCTTCCGCTTCTAGAAGGATCTTCCTCTAGATGCTTCTTTTTAGTATAAATAGCAGTCAAGGGTATGAGAACCCTAGCTTGGAGATTATTGTAATAGAGCTTTTCTCAATTGGAGGTTGCCCCCTCGAAGAGGCCCGTGAACATTGCTTTCAGATTCAAAGTGTTATTTATGTTGTTATTCTTATATCATTTCAGTGGTATTGTGGTGAATGTTCTAGTTATATTGTTGTTATTCTGCCATTACTAGCATTTTATTTATGTTCTGCATACATTTTATATCTGGTATATTACAAGTGGTATCAAAGAACTTTCCTCGGCAGAAAGTGTGGGTTAAATTTTTTTCAGGGTAGAGACGTATTCCGGTGTCTTTAATCCACAAATATATGTCGTTACACGCATAAAGCCGCGGTTGAGGGATTCATACACGTAGGAAATACAAGTGGTACTTAAGCGCACATCTGTTGGCCACCCTTGTAACCCCTGTTGGTACCCTTTCAATTGGTAGCGCATCAGACAACAACTGTGTACGAATCGGCCTAGATTACTTGAAGCCCTCTTTGGATAAACCGATCGGCCGCCTGACTACTATAGTGTCACCGAGAACAGCACTTGGAAAGATACTTTCTAGTACCTGGGTAGTCGGGTAGTACAGCTAAGGGTACGGTCTATCCTCCTAAGTTTGTGCCCTGAGATATTGGGTCGAGTACTACTATTGGACCCCGCACGTATATCGAAGAGCTATAGCATAGGGAAAACTCTTGTCTGTAGAACCCTTGAATACCTAACCCTTGGGGACAAAAACATAAACAAATTAAAACATAGAATATCTATTGCCGCACAACTATGTTCGGGTTTCCAAGTAAATACACATTTCTTTCTAGTTAAGCATTTGGGCATTTCCTCTTTGCAGTATTCTTCAGACCGGAGTATAACTCCGTTAATAAAAATAAAAATGAAAAAATCAATCATTATTTCAGACCTATTCCATTGGATTCATCTCTTCGCCCTTATCACATTCATCCATATCATTTTTTCGGCAATTTTTTTTACCCCACCCGCCCCTTTTCAATTCCCCAATCCTCATGACCCATACTCATAGCCAAGACTTGGAAGCTCGCTTCAACACCTTGAAATCGGGTCTCATTGAGACCCAACAAGAAGTGAAACAACTCAGTGCCAATGTCGTCACCATCAATACAACCATGCAGTCCTCAATGGGCGAAATCAAACAAGACCTCACGACCCATCTTGAATCAGTCTTTTCGGCACTCTGCACCAAACTGCATATCCCTACAAATAACCCTTCCTCTTCCTCACCCCCACATACTGAAGGTGACCATTCCTCTCATTCTCATACCTTGCAGAACCATCAC
>ML825182.1:0-12698 GCA_009831015.1 Picea engelmannii | reverse complement strand
TGTAGCTACCTCCTCCTTACATCTATAAATGTTTCTGTCTTTTGGATTCAAGGAGATTTATTGGGCTAAATTATTTATGAGTTTTTCGTTTAGATTTTCGTTTGTTTTGTTTAAATTTCATGACTGCAAGCATGAAATTCAAACAAAAAACTTGGCTTGGGTAACCATTCTGCAGTCTATGTTTTTCTTCTATTCTTTTACCAAAGAGATTACACTTTAAGGGAAGCTATGTGTTTCTAAGTCTAAGTTTTATAAGCTCATTGATTAATCCACTGCCACATTTTTATGTATTATGGGATTATCTATGGTTGATTATATGGTTTGATTATTTGATATCCATAATCACGCTGCAACCTTGGATTAACAATTAATATGTGCTCTTTTCTCTATTAGTCATATCACTTTCATGCCACTTGGTACATCTGATGTACCCACGAATACACCTCATCATGTTTTCATGTACACTTAATGACCCTCATTCATTATTCAAACAAGCAGCTAGCAGTGGTTGGGGTTTAATCCTCATTGTGCGTAATGGTTCATAGGCCTACGTGTCCTCTGGTTTTCTGTCACTCCAAACTTAAATTACCAAACATGATAATTGCCCAAGTTCGTAGGTATCGAGTTGTTTTAGTTTTCACAAACCTCTCTTTATTTTTTGTCTATTGGAAGAAGAAGCCTCCCTCTCGTGGTATCTACTATGTCTATTTGACAGTAACCATGGCCCCTATGGTTCGAATCGAACCTAATGGATGTCAAGCCCTTCTCTCCCACGACGATGCCATAAATGATTTGCAGGCTCACGGTTGGGATATTTTCATCTGAAAATTCGAAGGCTATAACCTAGAGATCTCACAGGCCTTTGCTCAAACATTTGATGGGTTTAGAGCCAAAGTTAGGTATCTGCAATTGGAGGTCACAGAGGATTCTATAGCCCGAGCAATAGGGTTGTCACAGGAAGGAGAAAAGTGGTTCAAAAATGTTAAACTAGAAGGAGTGCCTTGGAGCCTGTTCATGGTCTCTCGGAAATCTACATGTTTCCCTAAAGGTATTCCTATTACCCTTTTGAAACCTCGATGGCATGACCTTCGTTTGATTCTGAAACAGTTTATAACATGAGAGGCAAGGTATGGTTTAGTATTTTTATACCACATCCGACTATTGATGTTGTTCCTAGTGTTTAAGATAAACATGCCCTTCTATTTGTTGATGAGCCTGTATAAAATGTCAAAACGTTATAATAAACAAAGCTTGAACCCTCTGTCAAGCCTCTTTCATCATGGCATTATACGCATTATGTTGCTATCGCACCTATCTTAAATTGGAGACACTTGGGAAAACTTCATGTGTCGGAACAATTTTTCCCTACCCAAGAGCATAGTGAACTCACCTTTTCATTCAAATGTAAACCCCAATACTGATAACCCCATGACCGAAAGTCAAGGTTTTGATTCACATAACAACTATGATCTTAATGAACCAAATCCTGTTGCTTTGCAAACCCCCCTGGGTAAAAAACCACGATGTATTTTCACACCCAGAAAGTCGTTAGAAGAGGTAGTGGATGTATTAAAAGAGAAGGTTTCTCCTACTCCTGCTATTGAGCTGAATCAGGGCTTTAGTGACAAACCTAATGCTAAGAAAATTCGTAAGAGAAAGAAACAGGGTAACTCAGATTTGAGTTTTATAAACAAGAGATTTGGCCGATTAATATCCAGGAGTCCGAGAAATCGAAAGTAGGATCATTTGAGATCGATCTCAGTGATCGAGGTCAATGATCATTGTTCCGATGACAAGATAAATGATTTCCTTGGATGGGAAGATATGGATAACCAGTGTCTCGGGAACAAAATTGTTGGTCAAGTTGTGCAATACGACTTTGTTTCTAGACTACCTCCTTTTCTAAAAGGCCAAGAGGCCTTTGCTGGCATAGGACATGATTTGAAACAAGCCACAGGAAGGGTTGAAGCACCCATTGCTGAGTACACTACACCTCGGCCTGCTATAACACCGGTACACTATGACAATTGTTTGGACTGGGTAGAATTCTATTACAGGGACATACCATATTTATAGGCATAATTAAAACATCTGGCTGCTTGCAATTCTCTTCTTGAACAAGAAAATCAAGAGTTGAAGGCATGCGCGGATCGAGTAAGTAAAAGGCCCAAAAGATCCAGTGGTGTAAGTATAAAAAATGAAACCAACTTCAATGCCATCTGTTGTTCCTGAGATTAAACTTAAGGCTCAAAGAATAGTGTCAGGCATCAGGAATATAAAGGAATGTTTTTTAAAGGTGATTTTTCTTTCGTTAGTTATATAAGAATTAATCCTCAAATGAAATTAAAGACAGAGCGAGACAAAGGCCATAATTTTTCATCTGAGTCGATTTATAAAATTAGATGATATGGGAGAAACTTACAAAACTGTGAAGCAAAATGAGGCATCAATGGAGGATGAATCTTACCATGTTCATAGTAGAAGAAAATAAAGAATCCACCCTTGAAAGGATATGAGATACAACGATCCAAGTAGCTCATAGGTCTTGTATTTACTTATAGTGAATACAGAGGAAAAACTATTTTCTTATCAAATAAATGATTTAATGTGATTGCAGTAGCAGTAGTACTAAATTGAAAACACTCACTTATCAAGGAATAACATAAAGAAATCTAGAGATATGAAATACAAGAGAAAAACATAACTCAAACTGCACAAAAGTTGGAATCCCTGTCTTCACTTGTATTAATACTCACAAAAGGAGAGTTTTCTCTATTACATCAAGAAAGAAGCAGCCTGAAATAAGTCTTTGATTTAGATATTTATACAAAATGGTCTCAACCTGAAATGGTCAGACTTCTCCAAAATAATAAATATTACAATATGTAAAATGAAAGGTCACATAATCATTTTGTCTCTTCACCTCCAGTTAGAGGCATTTCTTCTTCATATCCTCTAGCTCAGAGACAACTGGCATATGATCATGAAAATAGTAGGTGCAGTTTGTCTCATTTTCTTCCATATGTACTAGCTTTCCCATGTTCAACACACTGGATGCACCTTCTTACTATATGAACTACTAACATGGAAGGTTTTGTTGTGTCATTCGCCTCGAAAATATACAACTTCTTTTCTATATGAGGCAAACTATCCTGTATTTTCCTTGCTTCCAATGATATAGTCTGTAGCTGTAAGCTGGGATTTACTATCCACTTGTTGATCTGGATAAGGTATATTTGTTTCAATTCCTGGATCGACATTCGAGACTCTTCTATGCTTGTATTGGCATTGAGTTGATTTTTGTCTATGTCAATCTGCCCCAAGGCCTCGGAGATACTATCTCTTTCAATGTCCAATAATCCCTTGTCAAGTGAGGACAATTCTTCCTCACAAGCCTTATTTACTTCCCTGGATAAAAAAATTCTTTCAGTCAGATTTGCCTCCCATGTCTTCAGGATTATGTCAACTCGGGGAGACAATTGAGGGATATTTTCCATTTCATCCCTTGCTGCCATTACAATGGCCTCCTAGAACATAGCTTGAGAAGCAGTGGATTCTCTCTCCTTAATGCAAATGTTTTTTAGAGAAAGGTCTTCCACCCGATAACATCTTTGAACAACTTCCACTTTTGTAAAAAGGTTTTCTGGGCTAATTCCAGCTTCTCGTGCACCTCCAACACCTGAGCTTGGAAAGTTGTCACCTCCATTGCTGTAAATTTGGCTAAATGTACCTTAGCCTGAAGTTGTTTGATCAATGCTTCTCACTGAGTGGATAATTCTCTATCAGCCTGTGAATTCCTTTGAAACTCCTCGATGCTTGCTTGCACTTGCTGAATTTTATGCCTCTCGTTAGCTCTTATTTGATTGAAATCCCGGTTCATCTTATTTGTTACACTCTGTTCCACAGTCTTTATTTGGTTCTGCAACTATATAATGATGCAGTGGCATATACGCCATGGGTTTCTTCTCTGAACTTCTCAGGGCGTGCCCACAAGGTCTTGGTTAAGTCAGGGTAATTCTTTCCACCTTGCGTGCACTCTTCTTCATCAAACTCTATTAAGAAAGCGACATTGTGGCTATTTTATGCAACTCCGATTGAGCTATGTATTTGAGCTTCGTCACCTGAGTTTTGGTCACCTCATAGCTCGAATCTTCTGGGAATTTAATCAGCTCATATTGTAGGATATCAAACACCTGCTTCCAGGTTTTCATGGTATCTACAGCTCTTGGCGATGTGTCAAAGAGGAAATCTGTGTTCGAGAGGAAATCTGTGTTCTGGCTTGTGCTTTCACCAGCTGATTTAGCCACTTTTTGCGGAGCCATGACAGTAGTAAGATCAAAACTGTGCTACCTGTTACAAGGAAACATGTAAACTCTTTAGTCTGTTAAATCTTGTTGTTCTGTGAAAACGCAAATGAGATTCAAACTTCAATATATTTTTTACCACAAGTGTATCAATTTATGAATACCTTAACTAACAATGTATTTGTTAGCTTTAATGAAAAAGCTAGGCGGTGATCTGCGATCTTATTCGAAATCATTACTGTTGAGCTAGAATTAATGCCATTAATATTTGGGGGTTTACAATCAGGAGCTTGGATAAATAAGATTTGAAACTTTCCGAAATTCTATTTAGCGAAAACTCAATTGCGAGATAATCTTGTTTAACCCATTAATTAACTGTGTTTATTGTTAAGTGCTTTTCGGGTTTTAGGACTTCAGGATTTTGATAGTAGCTCTAGATAAGATTTCCGAAATTCGAAATCGCGAAGTGATTAATCATTAGCTAATTGTCTTTAATCTTTAATTAACCCTTCTTAGTGTTTATGATTTTTCGGGAGTTCAGACTTCGTGAATCTAGAGTGTGATGAATGGTGAATATCCGAACTCTAGATGCACAAATATTACTATTTAACTTTTAATTGGGGTATATCTTTTAGGTATTCACGATTTCATGCATCAAAAAATTAACTTTATTATGTTTTTCGACACGCCATTACCCATAATGATGTGTCAAAGCCTATTCGGGGTACACGTGGATTGGGACTAGGCTCGTTATAACTCTTTTTGTACATCGAGACATTGGAGTTACTACATGGTGAAACGCTCGAAGCGCGAAGCTCCGAAGCCCAAAACTCCAAAGCAGTCTCTAGAGACTTGGCCTTTTTAACAATCAGGCGGCTCCAAAAAGAAAAAACAAACTCGGGGAAAAAAGGGTCGTTCGATCGACAAGGAAACTGGATTGACGATGGACTTTGTAGGTGCCTTAAGGCTTAAAAATTATAAGTTTTCTAACATAGGCTCCATCTAGGGATAGAGTCTCCCTGCGAGGCATGGAAGAATAGTAGACCAAGTGCCTCTATTGGGTTAATGGAGTCATCACTGGGTTTCCAGAAAACAACTTTGAAAAATCATACAGAAAGAAATTAGACTTCAACCTTGTCTCAAAAATCTTTCAAAAACTTAACCATTCACCGATCTTGAGTTTAGTCTATTAATAGTTACTCCTTTTCTGAAACTGATTTTGGATTTGTTTAAGATAATCAAAACAGCCTTAACTGATCTATTAGACTTTGGTCAATTTTGTTCACATCAAGGTAAAGTAAAATTAACGATTTATTTTTGGGAGTCCCTTGTGGGTTTAGGATGTAAATATTGTCGAAAAGAGAACTAGCTACCATAGTACATTATATACATGTATAACAACCTTGCAGATATCATAGACATTACTTCATTTCCAGCGAGCCTGTTCAATACCCCGATGAAGTTATCTACATTTCCCATTGAATTTCCTTTCACCACTTCAATTTGCACTTTGCTGAGACGAAGGAAATCATTTAGATGAATTTCCTTTCATCATCTATTTTGGACGAGATGGGGTCAATCGAAGTTCGAATTTCCTTTCAACATTTGCCTTATATTTTAATATTTCTGAAGTGGGCGCAATCAATTTGTATGCATCATACAGGGGATGATATCTATTTATAAATTTGCATCGAAGGTCTGTTCACTCACTTTGATTTACTCTGGACTAATCCTCTCCCAACCTTCAAAAAGTCTTATCCTACAAGGAAGTTCTCACGAGAAGTTTTTATTTTACAGGGATTTTCCTTGAGCGAAACTAATCAGTTTAAATCTGCTAGAAGGGATAAATTAGTCAGGGTTATCCCAAACATACTTTCTTTCAGTAAAAAAAAGGAATCATAAATATTTTTGCCCATCTCATTTTGAAGGTCTGGTTTTTTAGGCTTCCTGAGTCAAGGCGAAAATTGTCTTACTGTGAATATTTAAGATCTGGTAGTGAAATTCGGGATGTAATAAAAACTTTCAAACGTGTTAGAAGGAAACAAAATGAGGATTTGGAGGTTTTGAAAGGGATCTCATTTTTACTCTAGCATACTTCTTGATTAGTGAGCTTCTTTTATTCTTGTTTTCCTTTTACCTTCGTATTATTTTCATTTGATTCGGAAAATTTAGAATCTTGGACTGTTCTAATCTTTTATCAAGTGACCATTTTTACATGAGTACAACCTTATTTAGGTTTTATAAGATTTATTTTAACATATTTTGTTTGAACAACAATAAGCACAGAATTTCATACCTTGTATTTCATTTGTATTTTCAACCAAAATCATTATTAATTTATCACTCGTTTTGCGATACAACCAACCATTCTAAAAAGTGAGTGTCGGTTTCTGATACATCCTTATTTATCGACTACCGATAAGTATTTTGCATGAAAATAAGCATGGGAAATGTCAGAACCTTTGCAGAAAACGAAACGATATGTGTTACTTGTTTTTATGTTTCTGTTTTTCTTTTATGAAAACAACCAAAACTGGTCTTATTTATAATAAAATAAAAACTTACCAAAGAAAAGAAAAAATGAAAATCAAAACATGAAAATCAAACTAGTATGTACAAAGGGGACTTGGAATCTAATTATTGCATGAAGTGTTTCAGGTAACGCCCATTGATAGGGGTGTTAAGGACCTTCCCGTCAAGGTTTTCTAATAATAATGAATTCTTTCCCTTGGAAGCTACGATCCTAAAAGTTCCAAACCAGATGTGATCAAACTTGTCATGCTTTCCTATGTCTTCTTTTCTAGCATCCCACTTCAAAACTAGGTCATCGGGTAGAAATTCCCTATATTTAGCTTTTTTATCAAACATGGCTTTCATATTATCTTGATATCTCTGAAGTTTCTCATCCACCTCAGCCCTATTTTGCTGGACTTCAACTAACTGGTTTATTCTTCTGGTAACATCATTCAGCTCTTCCTTTGCGTCTTGCCAAAGATTCATCACGGGTAGAGAGAGATTTATGGGGAGGACCACGTCAATACCATACACCATTTGGAAAGGAGACATTCTGATCGATTTCTTAGTGCCGATTTGATTTTCCCACAAAACGTATTTCAAATGAACATGCCAGGCTTTCTTATTTTCAGTCAACACCTTTTTTATTATGGTGATTAATATCTTATTCGATGATTTGGCTACTCGGTTTCCCTGAGGATAGTAGGATATGGAATGTCCTAGTATAATGTTGTACTTTTGAAAAAAACTAACCATCGCCATGGATTTGAAGGCTTGGGCATTATCCATAATTATCTTCCAGGGACAACCGAATCTTTATAAAATGTTTTCTTCTAAGAAATTGATCACCACTGAATCTGTAGCATTTCATGTCGGAATGGCTTCTACCCATTTAGTGAAATAGTTTGTGGTGGTTAAAATCCATTTATGTTATGCACTAGAGTGTGGATGTATTTCTCTGATAAAATCCAGACCCCATTGTTGAAATGGATCTTCTGTCTTGACTGGAATCAAGGGTAGTGCGAGAAGCTTTTACTTGCCTGAGAATAGTTGACAAGAATTACAGGCTCTGACTTTAGTATTCACGTCCATAAATAATTTCGGCCAATAGTATCCATCTCTCAGGATTTTATAGGTCGTTTCCCTCCAGTCGTGGTGTCCTCCACACACCCCTTCATGAAACTCATTTATAACATTATTTGTTTCATATTCTATCATACATCTTAGTAAAAATCCTACGGGATCCTTCCAATACAATTGGCTATAGATGATGCAATGTTTTACCGTATGAATCTTCAATGTTCTCTCCTTAGAAGGAGTCATATCACTTGGGCACTGAAGAGTCAGGAGGTATGAAACTATGTCGCCATACCAAGCAGAGGAGGAAAATTTTTCTTGAATCTGAGTTGCAGGTGTCTGATCATCAAATTCTTCTATGTCTGAAAGGTCTCTGTAAGATTGCAGATGATTTATCCCGAGTGCTCTAAAATTTGATTCGGCTAATAGCTTAGCCAGGCCTTGACCTTTGACGAGTTTAGTTGGTTTTACCTCAAGATTGAATTCCTAAATCTTGGCTAGTCATCGGCCCCTCCTTTCGTCACTATCTGGTTGAACCAATATATCTTTAACAGAGCTTGTTGGTACTTAGGCAATTATTTTGGAATGCAGTATGTAAGTCCTGAAAGATTTGAGGGCCTTCACCATAGCGTATGCCTATTTTTCCAGTATATCATATTTCAACTCAGCGTATCTGAGTCTTTTACTAAAAAATTCTATTGGCTTCTCGAAACCTTCATCGTTCTTCTGTAAGAGAACGACTGCGATAGTATGTTCGAATGCGAATGAAAAGATTAGGAACTCTTTCATGTATTCTGGGATGGCCAGCACCGGTGCTTCTCCTATTAGCTTCTTGATGTGTTTGAAGGATTCTTTAGCTTAGGTTGTCCATTTGACCTCGCTGTCTTTTTTCATCATATCTATAATCAATTTAACAATTTCAACGAAATTTGGAATGAATCTTCTTAAAAAAATTATTTTTCCTAAAAACGACTAGATTTCCTTTCTATTTCTAGGAATATTGATTATATATATAGCTTCAACCCTCTTTGGATCGATTTTGATTCCTTCTATAGATACTATATGGCCTAAGAGTTTACCTTCTTTCATTAAAAATGGGATTTCTTAGGGTTGAGTGACAAACCGAATTTTTTGCATTTCTCGAATGTTTGTTTGAGGTGTACCAAGTGCTCTGCATCTGAGTTGGAAAAAATAGTTAAATCATCGAGATAAATAATGACAAACTTATCTCTCTCACCGAAAAATTCTATCTCCATTGCTCATTGAAAGGTGGCCCCTACGTTCATCAGACCGAATGGCATTTTATCATACATGAAAGTACCCCATGGAGTGGTAAACGCGGTTTTTTCTTTGTCGTCTTCATGGACCAAAATTCAATTCTAACCTGAAAATCCATCAATCATAGACATTATGTTATCCCCGACCACTTTTTCCAGAACGTGATCCATTTTAGGGAGCGGATAATTGTCTTTAAGGTATGATCTCCATGCAGAGTCTGATTGCACTGTTCTTCTTCCTGACTGGAACTAAGTTGGCTACCCACTCGAAATATCTGAGTGGAATAATAATATTTGCATCCAGGAGATTTTTTACCTCCCTTTCTATTATAGGTAGGAGTATAGGGTTTATCTGTCTAAGCTTCTGTTTGAAAGGTTTGATGCCTTTCTTTAAAGGGATTTTATGTTCGATGATAGTGGTATCATAAGTTTTTAGTTCGTCGTAAGACTAGGTGAAGACATCTTTGTATTGTTTGAGCATCTCAAAATATTTAATTTTCATCTTGAGTGGAAGGTATTTAGATATTTTGACCAGTTTAGGGGTTTCCTTAGTGCCTATATTACAATATTTGACCTCTTCGGGTTGAGGTTGCAAGGTATACTTTAGGGGTATATCGTCCTGATCAAATAATCTTTCTAAAGGGATCAGACCTTTAGGAATTTGATTATTTTTTAGCACCAACATGTGGTGGTTAGTGATCTTATCCTGGAACTTATAAGGATCTTCCCCTTCCTGCATGATCCAGATAGGGTCATTTTGATTCTCCTGGTCGATGTGCGTTTCAAAAAATTCATCCACCATTTCGAGAAATTGCTTAATCTTCTCATCATCTTCAAAGACCTGCTAGTGTTGAACATTGTTTGGTATTGAATGTCTATACCTCATTTCTATGTGATATTTTAGCTTCAGGACAGTAGGTGGCATAAAAGTAGCGGTTTCTTTCGCTAGAGAATCAACTTGTTGATTTTCTACTCTGGGAAAGTGATGAATATTAAACGAGGAGAAAAAGTTTTCTATCAAATCCCAGGCGCAGTTTTTGTATGACCTTAGCCTTGGATTTTTGGCTTGATATTGTTTCCTTATCTATTTTACAATCAATTTTGCATCACCATAGACTATTAGATTTTCAATTTTCAACTTCCGGGCAACCTCTAATCCTAAGACCAAAGCTTCATACTCGCATATGTTATTTGTATAATCAATGTCCCACTACAACCTGTATGAGAAATTAATAGTAGATTCATCTCCAGGTGCCACAAACAATACTCTAGCTCCTGCTCCTTCCCAAGATGAAGCACCATTAAAAAACATTTTCCAAACTCCTGTACTATTTATGTTTTTGTTTGTTTTTTATATTCTTTTGTTCTCTTCTTCTGTACATTCATCAAAATTATCATCAATTGATAATATAAAGTTTCCTAGATCTTGATCAGCGACATATACCAGGTAAGTATTTGGGTTTTGTGGGTCACTTACAGTATATGCCAACCTTGTCTCTCTATATAGATGGGTGAACTATCCACCGAAAATTGGGATAGTAACATACGCCATGTCTAGTTGTAGTGATCCTATGAGTTTGGTGCCCCAAGACCTAGATAAAAACATGCCATACTTCACAGGGACATCAACAATGACTACATCCATAAGAATACTCTTTACAGGAATCTGTGCAAGATTAACCACTAAATATTTAATCATACCAAGACACTTAAATTTTCTTGAATCAAAAGAATACAGATCTCGGTATGGTCTAGTGACCTCGAGACCTAGTTTTTCCATAATAAATTTGGGCATTAAGTTGTGGGAGGCTCCATAATCCATATCCAATTATGGAGTAGGTGACCATGCATAGTCATCGTAATATAAAAAGGAGCGACATAATATTTAGCATTTTCGATATGTGGACTAAAAATTATAGTAGGTTTGTCGTCTTCTAAATCAATAACATCTGCATGACTCTCAACATCCAAGTAATTTATCATCTTGGAAATTTTCTTTCTATACCTAAGATTTTTTTCTAGTTCAACTAGAGGTACATGAATTTTGATTTTATTAATTTCGTTTTCTAGATTGAAACTTTTAATCATCTTTTCGGCTTCTCTGGTTGGGATCTTGGTTTCTCTTTTTTCTGGCCTATTAGTCTGTGTTTCTTTTGTTTCAACTGTCTTTGTTTTGGCAACTTGTGTCTCAGTGGATAGTTGAACTGCCTCATTCATTTTAGTTCTCGACAAGATCTTCTTCGGTGGAGAAGTTGTAGAATTTGTATCTCTAATCCTTAGATTATATTTATGTTGAAGCTCAACCATTATAGAGTTGACGATTCCTTGATAATCAGACTCTCCCATATTATTTATACTTTCCTCATTTCCAAACAATGGTTCTTGATCTAAAGACCTTTCGTAAACATGTCTGGTTAGGTGAGATTCATGGTCATTATCACTGAGGTTGTGTGGATTTGATCCTTCCTATTGAATGCAAAATCCCTTCTCTCAAGTTGGCAGTCGAGCTCCTACCTGACACTTCAGATTTAGAGCAACACCTTGTGCAACTAGAGAGTCTTGACGAGCAGCATCGAGACGCCTTTACGACTATCGAGGCAAACAAGAAACATGTCAAGGTTCAATACGACCAGTTTGTTTGTCCCCGGTTGTATGCTGAGGGTGACTTGGGCCTCTTGTATGATCAAGTCAAAGAACTACCAGGGGCAGGCAAGTTTAAACCCATGTGGCACGGTCCTTACATCGTGCGACGTGTCCTAGAAAAATGAGCCTACGAATTAGAAGATTATGAAGGGAATAAGTTGACTAAGCCCAGAAATAGGATCTAATTAAAAAGGTACTACGCTTGAGCCATAGGCTTGGGCGGAACTCTTTGTATACTAATGTAAATTTAGTGTATATACATCTCTTTTATCCTTTTCTTTTGTCTTTAGCTTGCTCATCGAGTTTTCCCTTTGTTGGCTGATTTCAATAGAGTCTTCGGTCTACCTAGGATTCGCAGATGGAGCCAGTCATCATACACGGAACTTGGCTTCCGTCGCTTGGGTGGTTTACTCACCCGAGGGTCTGTTGGTGTCTTTAGGTGGTGCATGCCTAGGGCCATCCACGAATAATGTGGCCAAATATAGCGCCATCATATAGCTTTTGTGCAATGTTATCTCGCATGGTATTCTCTCTTTAGAAGTTCGCCTGGATTCCCAGTTATTAGTATGTCAGTTGAACAGTCGTTACCACGTGCGCGATCCTACTTTACTCTGTCGATTCCTACGGGTATGTCTTTTAGAACGACAATTTGTTTTTATTACATATTATCACATCCCTAGGAGTTCTAATCATGTATCCGATGCCAATGCTAATTATGTTTTAGATTGGCATTTGTCACATTAATAAAGCAAAGAAAACCATTAAATCAATGTACACATTGTAATATATAAGTAAAGCCGAAGATCCATTTTTTATATATTTCAAAATATGGTGTTTATATTACAAAATTGGGGCTAAAACCCTCAATACACATATACAACCG
>ML825181.1:66069-80911 GCA_009831015.1 Picea engelmannii | reverse complement strand
ATAACATCCATGTTATTTCCTACCAACAACATGTCATCAACATACAACACTACATAAATGAAGTGATTACCAACCTGCTTGGAATATACACAGTGATCTTCCTTGCTTCTTACAAATCCCAATCCAAGGATGTATGTGTCAAAATTTTGGTACCACATCCTAGGTGATTGCTTCAGACCATATAGTGACTTCTTTAGCTTACATAACAACTCTTTCTTTCCCTTCACTACAAATCCTTCTGGCTACTTCATGTAGATTTCTTCTTCCAGATCCCCATGTAGGAACACTGTCTTCACATCCATTTGTTCCACTTCAAGATCAAAAGCAACAACAATAGATAAAATAAATCTAATAGAAGTTAACTTAGCAACAGGAGAAAAAATCTCACCAAAGTCAATTCCCTCTACCTGGGAATAACCTTTTTCTACTAACCGAGCTTTGTATTTCTCCACTTTACCTTGTGCATTAAACTTCTTCTTGAACAACCATTTGCTACCAACCGATTTTCTTCCAGTTGGAAGCTCAACTATATCCCATGCCTCATTCTTATCCAAGACATCCATTTCTTCAACCATGGCCTTCTTCCAGAGTTTACTATCCTCTGAATTCACTTCTTCCCTGAAAGTTTTGGGATCATCATCAGTAATAGATAAAGAAAAATTGGAATGAAAATTAGGTGGACTATACCTTTCTGGTTGCCTTCTATCTCTCAGTGATCTCCTCAATACTAGGATATGAGGTTCTTCTTCTTCTTCTTCTGCTTCCTCTTCTTCAAATGATTCAGATTTTGCATCATCCAACTCAAGCTCTATTTTCTCAGGTTCATCTTGCATTGGTGGGAATTCCTATTTGGACACATATTTTACCTATCTAAAAACAACATCTCGACTGTAAACAATTTTCTTTGTTTCTGGGTTCCAAAGCTTATAACCTTTCACACCATCTTTATAACCAATAAAGATACACTTTTCAGCTTTATTATCTAGCTTACTCCTGTTTTCCTTTGGAACATGTACATAAGCATCACAACCAAACACTCTAAGATGTTGAAGAGAGGGTTTCTTTCTAGACCATACCTCATGTGGATTTTTATCATCCAATGTTAATGAAGGTGATCAATTGACCAGGTAACATGTTATACCCACTGCCTCTGCCCATAATTCTTGTCCTAACCTGCCACCGCTGAGCATGCTCCTTGCTTTTTCCATTAGTGTCTTGTTCATCCTTTCTGCAACTCCATTCTGCTGAGGAGTGTATGGAGTAGTCTTCTGCCTCGCTATACCACACTTCTTACAGAATTCTTCGAATTCATTTCCACATAATTCTCCACCATTATCTTTTCTCAATACCTTTATTTTCTTCTCTGTCTGATTTTCTACCAGAGACTTAAACTCTTTAAATTTATCAAATACCTCAAATTTATTTCTAAGAAAATAAATCCATGTGTTCCTTGAAAAATCATCTATGAATGAAACATAATACATAGATTTACCTAGGGATGGAATAGGAACAGGTCCAAACACATCACTGTGTATCAACTCTAAGATCCCCTTTGCTCTTGTAGCACCAGATGGGAATATTACTCGATTCTGTTTACCATATATGAAATTTTCACAGAAATCAAAATCCAAAGTGCAATTAGACATACCTTCAACCATACCTTTACCGTGTAGTGTTCGAAGGCCCTTTTCTCCAATATGCCCCAGTCTTTGATGCCACAGCATGGTATTCTTTTCTGGGACAGTATTGGTCTTGTCTCCTTCATTTTTCTGCTCAAGGACAATAGAACTGTTACACCCATTAGTATAAGTGCTTCCCAACAACTTGTACAGAGTTCCACAACGAACTCCCTTCATCAACACCATTGCTCCTCATACCATCTTACAAGTGTTCTTTTCAAATACAATTTTCACTCCTGCATCACCCAACTTGCTTATAGATATTAGGCTCCTGGCTAGTCTTGGAATGTGTAGAACCCCATGGAGAGTTCTAATCCTTCCATTGTTTAGCAACAACTTAACCCTTCCACATCCCAAGATTTTTGTTGTCAAGTCATCTCCTAGGAATACATCACCACCATCATATTTTTCATATTCATAGAACCACTCCCTGTGAGGAGTCATATGGTATGACACACCTGAGTCGATCAACCATACATCATGGTCTGCATGTGTACTTGTAGATACTAGGTAAACATCACCTCCTTCTTCAGTGGAGGTTTTCACCTCTGTGGAAGTGTTACACATTATTTTCGTCATCCCTATGATTGTTAATAATGTAAACCTATTTGTTGCCTTCAGAGTGGTCAGTGGCCTAAGTTCCTAAACAGAGAAGGGAGAATAACTTTTCCTGAGAAAAGAAGTTGCATTTTCCTATGTAAAAACCTTATAAAAAGGGAAGTTCACAGGTTGCTATATAGGCAGGGTGCGAGAATGACCCATTCTCACAGGTTGCACTATAGCTAGGGTGCGAGATGTTCACAGGTTGCTCTAAAGCTAGGGTGCGAGAATGCCTACACGTGGGAAAAATGAGCATTTTCTCAAATCTTCTAGAAGGAGAAACTTCTATGATGAGGTGACATCTGAATGGTTTGGATCTTACTCGCTTTCATGATTTAGTGGGATCATCCTAACCTCCTCACCTTATCCTCTTCAACTTATAAAAGGAGAGGAGTTCTCATGGAGAAAGTTAGCTTTGTTGGTTCATGAACTTGTTCTTGATTGGCTTGGAATTATCAGCTTGGTTGGAGTGGCTTTGAGATTTTCTTTGTCAAGATAGATTGTGAGTAGCTATCAGATCTATGGTTTCAGAATCCTTGGAACAAGAAGTGTGTGTGGAATGAAGGATAGTTGGAAGGGACCTTACGACATCAAGGCCATGGTTGTAATCTCTCTTTCACATCTAATATGATACAGTAATATGATTCTTTCCCATAAAGCTATTTTCACTTTATTGTGTAAATCCTTGATCATACACATAGGTTAACCGTTGAATATATTGTGCTTTATTCACTTTGGTTGGTTTGTGTTGTCTTGGTCTTGGCTGCACGAGAGCACTGGATCGAAGCGGGAGCAACAAAGACCATAGGAAGCGATAATAAGGTATGTTATTTGTTCTTGCCTCCTAGTTAATTCAATGGTTAAAAATCTAGGGAAAGATTCATGTTCTGTCTTGCTTTGTTCTAGATCCAGGTGGATCTAGGGAGATCGGTTAGTGTCTGCACCTACAGATTTATCCAATAACAAAATTGGTGACTCCAAGTAAGGGTATCCATCTTCTCAAGGATTTCCCTGGTCTACCCAAGGTTATAGAAGTATGGTCTACACATCCTCGCCAACCCATGTTGTTAGCCTCTAAACAACATGCTGACGACCCCCCGTCAACTAGTCAAGATACCGTTGAGAAGAAGAAAAGTAGAGTCAAGTTCCTGTGTATGTTATGCAAAGGGAGTCATCTAACTCATCTTTTCCCTCATATGGAAAAAGCCTCGGAATTACTGGAAGACATGACTGTTTCACAGCCTCAACTTCCAGCTGTTTATTGCAAGCTTTCTCTCAACCCACCTGTCGTTGATGGAATGATCACTTCGGTCCCTTCACTGGTCAATCAGGTTGATCATGTTGTCAATCTATTCATGTCTTTGGATGAACCAGTAGACCAAGTGGTTGATCCAATCCCACCCTCGGTCAACCCCACTCTCCCGTTAGAGAGTGAAACCCAAGTGGTCGATCCATTTCCACCTATCGACCCCATTCTCCCCTTGGAGAATGAAACCCAAGTGGTCGATCTGATCTCATCATCGGTCGATCCTACGCTCCCGCTAGAGAGTAAACCTGATACTGCCCATGCTTTTCTCGTTGATACAAAATCTCCCGTGCCGAGGGGTATTCCTCCTTCTCCCGTAAGACCCCTTCCAAATAATGAGGCCATCTGTTTTGATTGGGGTGTGCTAACTGGACCTCGTCTTCCCTCTCACTTTCCTTTCCAGATTACAGTGCAGTTTTGTGGTCGGGACATTCCTCAGACACTGATAGATGAAGGTGCATCCGTTAGTATTTTGTTCTCTTTTGCTTGGCAAGATTTGGGTTGTCCTCCACTTGCACTAGTTACGCAGAATCTGTTAGCTTTTAACAAAAGAACCAGTCAACCTTTAGGGACCCTTCCTCATTTTCCTGTAAATTTGGGAGGGAAAACTGTCTTTATTAACGTCATGGTAGTCCAAGACCCCTTGGATTTTGCTTTACTCCTTGGGCGATATTATGTCTATGCCATGAAAGCTATTGTGGCTACTCTTTTTCGTGTGATATCTTTCCCTCATGATGGACAGGCTATGACTGTTGATCAACTTTCATTCATTGATCCCACTTGGATTGCCTCCCTAAATGGTTCTTGTATGCAGACAGTATCGCTCCCGCCACAGGTCAATTATGTGGCGTTGTCGCCCTTGGCTTCAACTTTTGATGACTTAGATCTAGTAGTTGACATGGTGATCTCTTTGATAGGGTTGTTAGAGCCTGATCTCTTTACTCCTGTCGCGATGCTCGACATGGTGTCCTTCCAGAGTGTGTTTCTTCCTTCCAATGAAGACCTCTTGGAATCCATGACCGAGTTTTTTCCCTTGACATGGTGTCATTCCGGAGCATTGTCCTCTTGGAATCCATGATCAAGAAGAGATTTCTGAGGATAGTTTTTGCGTCTCTGAGGAAACCTCGTTAAAAAATGAAACAGAAGTTTCTGAGGATAGTTTTTTCATCTCTGAGGCAACCTTGTTAAAAAATGAAACAGAGGTTTCAAGGATAGTTTTTTGTGTCTCTGCTGCAACCTCGTTAAAAAATGAAATAGAGGTCTTTGAGCATGTTTTTCTGATTTCAAGCTCGTTAAAAAATGAAACCACCTGAGGATAGTTTTTGCGTCTCTATAGCAACCTCGTTAAAAAATGAAATACAGGTTACAAGAATAGTTCTTGTTTCTATGTCAAGCTCATTAAAAAATGAAATAGTTTTCCCCCTCTCTATTTGAGTCAAGTCCTTCATCTAGTATTTGAAGCTTCATTTCCTCCGCTTTTGTCATTGGATGAAATGAAGCTTGGGGGGAAATACTTCCAGCCTCTGGACTTCATGCTGAAGTAGAGCCACTAGTTTCTTAAGCTGGGGGCTAAGTACCAACCATGCGTTGGGAAGTTGCAAGCATGATTTTCTCTGGTTCAAGCTTGTGTAAAAATGAAACCAGGTCCAAGCACAGTTTTGTTTAGTTTTTAAGCTTGTGTAAAAAATTAAAATCTATTCCAAGCATAGTTTTGTTTTGTTTTAAAGCTTACGTAAAAATGAAAACAATCCCGAGCTTGTTCTTTGTTCTTTCTCATGCTCGTAAATCAATGAGAATGTAACCGAGTATACTTTTATCACTTTTTCGGACTCGTAAAGGTTATACAAAAAAGGAACCCCCTGGAGTTCCCTTTAAGCTCTTTTCAGACTCTCTAAACATGAAAAGATTGTTGAGCGACCTTGTTCTTTTCATGCTCATTAAAGTATTTGAAGAAAACGTTCGATGAGCGATAGTTTATCACTTTTTCAGTCTCGTCGAACTAATTTACGAAAAAGGATCTGTGAGAGTTTTCTTTCAGTATTTTTTGGACTCTCTAAACATGAAAAACCCCTGAGTTTTCTTTCTTTGGACTCGTTAAACAAACATCGAAAGGCCCATATGGGACTGAACCACTCCTTCCTAGGGTTCGTTAAACATACTCCAAGGGACTCGTCCAAAGGATGAGCTTACATTACAAGCATATGTTATCCTCCTCAAGCTTGTGTAAAAATAAAGAGGTACTCGCCATAAATGGTGGGGTAAAAATTGGGAAATAATTGTGTCTAAACCTGTATTCCATGGAAGATTTATTTTTGAACATGACACCCTTTCACTTGCCTTGTGTCTAGGTTGGAAAATCCACTTGTCTCTTGATCATACTCCTATAAGATTACAAATTGGTCTGTGATCGTTGTTGTTGAGTTAGTGTTTCCAAGACAATTGTCGTGTCGTCAATATGTTCAAAAAGATGTCCAACCTGGAAAGCCTTCTATTGTATCGGCCATTTCTGCAGTCTTTAAGCCTTCTATTATGTCGGCCATCCCCGAGTCAGTCCTGAATCACTTGTTACTCTGATCTACATCAAATCTTGTTACTTGTTTCGTGTCATTGATGTGGGATACATTAAGGCCCTCCTGTGACGATTTTTTTCCTGTCGACTTCAACTCATTATCCAGGAATTAGACTTAGAAACTAATTGGTACCTTGGAACTTGCATGCCTCAATGGCAGGTTTTCTCACTTTCGACAGTGGGTTTTCATAATTGACCCCTGATTGGAAGATTCTGTCGAGTGTTCGACTTCAGCTCATTTATTCACATTCATTGGATTGTACTAGTGTACCTTGGGAGTCATTGACATTAATGGTGATTTCCTTCACACTTGTTAACGGTATACACTTATGACCGGTAATAAAGTGGTTTCTACCATGTTCGACTTCAACACATGTATTCACATGGTTAGATTCATACTATAGAGTGGTGGAGATGAAGACCCTGGATATTTTTTGACAGATCCAGGTTGCATTGGAGTATATTCAGTGTACTGTTGCATAGATCCACATTGTATGTCTAGTGGCTATGTTCAAATTTGAGTCTTTAACACATAGATCCACAGTGTATTTTTGGTTGCTATGTTCATATTTGAGTCATATCGGCATGGATCCACAGTGTATGTTTCATGGCCATGACCTATCTTACTTGACATGGATATTCGCATGTCGGCATTTATTCTTTGAGTCATTTGTATTTTGAGTATGAGAATGCCTACCTCAGTGATGATATATTATTGTACTGTATTTTCTTGTTTGTTGGCAGGTTTCTGACCGATTGTTCCTTGTTCCCTACACACACTCGACAAAGTATTTCAACTATCACTCTGTTCTAACTTCATACTTTGGGGGGCTCTATGTTACACATTATTTTCATCATCCCTATGATCGTTAATGATGTAAACCTATATGTTTCCTTCAGAGGGGTCAGTGGCCTAAGTTCCTAAAGAGAGAAGGGAGAAGAACTTTTCCTGAGAAAAGAAGTTGCATTTTCCTATGTAAAATCCTTATAAAAAGGGAAGTTCGTAGGTTGCTATATAGGCAGGGTGTGAGAATGACCCATTCTCATAGGTTGCACTATAGCTAGGGTGCGAGATGTTCGCAGGTTTCTCTATAGCTAGGGTGCGAGAATGCCTACACGTGGGAAAAATGAGAGTTTTCTTGAATCTTCTAGAAGGAGAAACTTCTATGGTGAGGTGACATCCGAATGGTTTGGATCTTACTCGCTTTCATGATTTAGTGGGATCATCCTAACCTCCTCACTTTATCCTCTTCAACTTATAAAAGGAGAGGAGTTCTCATGGAGAAAGTTAGCTTTGTTGGTTCATGAGCTTGTTCTTGATTGGCTTGGAATTATCAGCTTGGTTGGAGTGGCTTTGAGATTTGCTTTGTCAAGATAGATTGTGAGTAGCTATCAGATCTATGGTTTCAGAATCCTTGGAGCAAGAAGTGTGTGTGGAACGAAGGACAGTTGGAAGGGAACTTACAACATCAAGGCCATGGTTGTAATCTCTCTTTCACATTTAATATGCTACAGTAATATGATTCTTTCCCATAAAGCTATTTTCACTTTATTGCGTAATTCCTTGATTATACACATAGGTTAACCGTTGAATATATTGTGCTTTCTTCACTTTGGTTGGTTTGTGTTGTCTTGGTCTTGGCTACATGAGAGCACTGGAGTGAAGCGGGAGAAACGAAGACCATAGGAAGCGTTAAAAGGTATGTTATTTGTTCTTGTGTCCTAGTTAATTCAATGGTTAAAAATCTAGGGAAAGAGTCATGTTCTGTCTTGCTTTGTTCTAGATCCAGGTGGATCTAGGGAGATCGGTTAGTGTCTGCACCTACGGATTTATCCAATAACAGGAAGAGGTACTATCAGATCCCTTTGGTTTTTCAACCTTCTTAGACTTGCAATCTTTCTTATAATGCCCTGTTTTACCACACTTCCACCATTTCCTCAAAGATTTTTCTGGAGACTTAGATCTACCTGTAGATTTAGATCTCCATCCTGAAGGCTTACCAGGGTTCCTCTCTTGGGTATGCCCTCTTACAAATAAAGCATCTGTGTTGTGACCATCCATGCTTTTTCGCCTCATCTCTTCAGATAACAAGGATGCAACTACATCCTCATACTTCAATGTAGATTGAGTGGTACTACCTATTGCTACAACTAGATTATTCCAAGAGTCTGGCAAAGAACATAAAAAAGTAATACACTTATCTTCTTCTGCAATCGTAATATTAACAGTCCAAGTTGACTTACCAGAGTATTAAAGGAATTTATATGTTCTGTCACAGAATATCCATCTTCCATCCTAAGATGATACATCTTCTTTCGAAGAAACAACTTGTTTACCAGGGAATTTGATTGATACAAATTCCCTAACTTATCCCATAGTTCCTTGGTTATAGATTCTCCTGAGACATTCAACAACACCGAATCTTCCAGGCAGAGTCGAATAGTACTCCTTGCTCTTCTGTCCAACTTGTCCCAATCTTCCTTCGACATACCAATAGCTGGAGCACTAGTAGTTTGTGTACTAGTAGGTTGTGTACCAGTAGCTTGTGTGCTTATAGACGGTGTACCAGTAGGTTGTGTACCAGGATCCACAACGATCCATTGTTCTTTGTCTACAAGAAGGTCCTCCATCTTGAGCTTCCATAGCTCAAATTTTTTACCGTTGAACTTATTTATCTCGATTCTAGATGAGGTCACCATTCCTCTTTCTTTACTCGAATCTCTACTGCAAAAGCTCCCACTAAACCCAAGTTTATCACAGACCCAAGATAAACTTGATCTATCAAGACCGAGCCAAACCCTCAACAACAAAGGCATCCCTCTAAAGCCAAAAACGAGCTCTGATACCACATGTAAGTTTTAAACCTACGAATTAAAGCAATGCATATAGATTCTTAAGAAATACAGAAATTAATCAATGACTCATACACAAAGTACACAGAGATTTTATACCGGAAACCCTCAACTGGGAAAACCTTTCTTCTATTCACATCTCAAATTTCACCATTCACCATTCGCCATACAATATATACAATGTTTTTAGGTATTCTGTAGATACCAAAACCCTAATCCCTTAATTCGGGATTAATTTACAAATCCACTAAAAATAGCAAAATCCGCTAAAAATAGCAAAAACCGTCAGATGCAGTTGTCATATCTGATGCGCCCACAGACACACACATGCAAAGAATATAACACATACCCAACACAATTTTCTTGTGACTCCCATTTTTTCTTCAAGATATTTGATGTGGTTGAATTCACCTCCTAGGATCCAATGGTAGTTGTTGGCCATGTCCCTTAAGAGTTAGATATATTGTATGAATATTTCTTTATCTTGTTGGTTCTACGGTCCATACACATTTGTGATTAACCCAAAATTGTTTGAGCCAATGGCCCGAAAGAATGTTGAGATTGACCATTTGGTTGAGAAGAAGTCGTCAAGAATAACCAATGTTGGGTTCCACATAATAGATAGTCCTCATGCACACCTGTTTGAATCATTGAATATGAAGTTACCTTTCTTCTAGAATTTGGAGAGAATATTTTTTTCCATGGAACCGACACATTCAGTTTCTTGAAGGAACATAATGTCTGGTTGTTCTTTCAAGATGTTGTTTAGAAGGATTATTTGTTTATTCCTTCCATAAATACCTCTTATGTTCCATGAGATTATCTTCATGAGGAAGGGGGAGTAGGGTTGGGAAGAAGTTATCAGTTATCTTGTGAATTTTTCCCAAGTTTACCATATATCTTTCAATTTCCTAAATTAGTTTCTGGGTGAATTGCCTTCCTCTTATGCTTGCTTATTTTGGGTGCTTTCACAATTATTTATGTTCCTCTGGGGAAATACTGAGACCTTTTTTATATCTTTATGTTTCTCCAGCTGTGGAATTGAGGTATACTTTGTGGAATTTTTTGAGCTATTCTGGGGGAATAGATTGGAGTTCCTTTTTTCGATATGCTTCTTCTAGTAGGATGAGGTTGACTTCTACTAATTCTTGCTCCTCCCATTCTATCTACATTTCAACACCTTGTTGGCAGCCAATTCACATTTTTTCAGTCCTATAAGCTGCCTACACCAATGTTTTGCAAACATCAATTTTTCATCGCAATTATTCAAATAAACGACACTTTTATTTTTGCGACATTTGCACATTTACCTTCGTTTATGTTTTCAAGACTGTAAGCGTGAAAACTTATTCCTTTGCAGTCGCATTGAAATCATTGTTTGAACTGTCATGATCCTTTTTGTCAATATGCCTATTGCGCTTTCTTTTCACTTATCATTATGCAGCTGGCAAAAAATTTCGAACTATACTCATTGGACATTCTTGTATTGATTGTGTGACTTGGTTTCATCAAGTTTGTAATGCATTGGCATTTGGATTTATATGTCCTTTGATTTCATCTACTTAACCATTGGTTTCATGAAAATACATAGGTGTTGTGGTTAAATCTTTCATATATATCTTTTAATATGATACCTATGTTCGTGTTTTCATAACTATTGGCATGTTGATTATATGAAGACCCATTGACACCTTGGTTAAACTCTTGATATGAACTGTTACAATACATTGGCACATGGTTAAGCATTGGTATTGGTCTCATTTTGTATCTTGGTTTAAAACTTTGGCATAACGTTGATTCTGCGCGTTGGTTTATACACTTACTATTGGTTTCATTGGTTAGCCGAGTGACATGACTGTTGAACTATACTATAATGGGTAGAATAGCTATAAGCCGGTAGTTGTACTGTGGCAGTAACTATTATGCATGGTAGAGATAAGCTCCACCACCTTCGCACGATGACATTAATTCCTATCCCTTATCCCTGTTTGATTTTTGTTCGCTCAAGTAACCCTTCACGCACTCTACTCCTATGTATGCTATGACCCAAACCCTGGCTCGTTCACCGTGTACTCGGCTCCATGGCACCGATGGTGCGACTCGAACCAAATGGTAGCCAAGCCTTGTTTTTATTTGACAATGCCCAAAAGGACTTGGAGGATAACGGTTGGCTCACCTTTATACAGCGATTTGAGGGTTTTAATCTCTGTGTTGCAAAATAGTTCGCTTTGACTTTCCATGGCTGTAGAGCCAAGGTGGGTGACATCCAGTTGGAAATTGATGAGAAGTTTATTAGTTCTGCTACAGGGTTACCTACCACAGGCCAGCGTTGGTTCAAAAATTCTAAGGTCGAGGAGGTGCCATGGACGCTACTGTTTGTCTCGTGAAAGGTCACTTCTTGTGACAGAGGTATGCCCATCTCTACACTTAAACCACGATGGCATGACCTGTTCATAATAGTCAAACAGTTCGTGACCTGTGAAGGTCGATATGGACTCATTTTTCTCTACCACCTGTGTTTGCTAATGAATTTTATGGGATACTCGTTGAATATGCCCTTTTACTTCCAGCGTAGCCTATATAAAATGTCGAAAAGGTTTAAAAGGGAGAAGGTCGACAGTAGCCTGTTCCACCATGGACTAATTAAACTTATTATTGTTTATCACTTGAGTTTACATGGTGATAGCTGGAGAGCTTTCATCGCTTGAAATGGTTTTGATGACACAGACCCTGTCCAGGTTGACAAGCCTGTGGTTATGGAAGCCAAGGTCGAGCCACCCATGCCCTTCCATGTCCTACTGCCATATCCTAAGCCCTCAGTCGAAATTGACATTGATTTACCAAACGTTGTAGCAGAGAAGGCTGAGGCTATTAAAAAGCCTGCGAGCAAAAGGGCTAAGGAAAGCCCTACTGTTATTGCTAAGGGTAAAAAGAACACTCGAATTATTTCAAGGATGGATAGAAATAAACCTAAACCCTATGTTGAGCAGAAGCCCATTGTCCTTAGTGAGGATTCAGATTCTGACATAGAACTTTTTCTTGCCAACTCACAGGGTTTATGCCCCGAACCACCTTATGATTTCTTGACGAATCTTCCCCCTTGCCTAAGGAATAATCCTAGCTACCCTGGTATCAAATTGCCTAACAAAACCCTCGACAATGTAATCAAACCCTCACCTGTGCTTTCGAAACCACATAGTCGCCCTGTGACCAATGTGATTTATGGTTGGAACGATATTACATCGACGTCCCCATACTCCAATAGAAAATCCAGTCGCTGGAAAGTCAAGTTGCAGTATTGACCAGTCAAAGAGACAAGTTCCAAGCAACTGATAGGAAGCAGAAGACAACTGGCTCCATCGTTTTCAAGAATATTGAATCGGCCACTGCTGTTGTCAACTCTAAGTTGTCATGATCAAGCCATCTGCTCGCCAAACAGGTATGGATTTTGATATCATTTTAGTTTTGTGAATGACTAGGATTAATATAGTGATTTGAATTTGGTTTTCGAATGGCTCTGTTTATATTTTGAAATGACTCTGCCATAATGTTTTCATCCTGTATATTTTTCACTTTGCTAAAAATAAATGGAATTTCAATTTGGATGCATGATTTGATCATTCCCAGTTTAGCCACTGATAGATTTTTATCGGATTTGATTGGTCTTCATTTGGATTTGATTTGTTTGATTGAGTTAATGAAACTGATGGTTAACTTTCAATTGAATTCATTTTGTATCTACTCTGAACAGGAAGTTTTTTATGCTCAATTTAGAATACGATCATGTTTGGATTTGATTTCGTTATGGTTCATATGATGTGATTGGAAAACGATTTCAATGAGTTGATTGTTACGATCTTTTAATATATGCTCTGTCATGTAATCTTCTAATAATAGGAATACAACTCTGTTCGGTCTCAATTTGGAAAAAACTACTCTGTTTCGTATGAAAACAATGCTCTCATTTAAGCCTGTGCAAATACGCCCGAATCGTGGAATGGATTTGATTCATAATAACTATGTTAAAACCTTAACTGTTCGATTCGCTCTTATTCTGATCGGATTATCCCATATCTCGAGTTGGCAAGATTGTTTTATGAGTTGAATTCATATTATAATTACTGCTCTATTTGATTTGTAAAACAAAATGGTCAACCCAGGTTATCTCTATCAAATCTGGTTATAATTCGTTTGAGTGGAATGATTTTGATCAAAGTCAATCGATCTTGTTTGCCCAATTTGCAATAACAAACGATCCGATAATTCTTACGAATTATGTTACCAATTAATTGATCGTGTTATGATTTTATTTGAGTTGATCTTCGCACCAGTTTGAGTTAATCCACTCGTGGCATGAATCATTTGCTATGTCATTACAGTTATAACGATTTGAAAATGCTATTGTTGGATTCGATCGTATCTCATGTTGATAAGGCAGCATAACAATTGCCTATGATTTGTTTTGATTATATCGGTTTCAAATTGATATCAAACGATTTCACAACTGTTGATTACGATTCTGTTCATTCGATTTTATGGTAACAAAAGAAACAAAGTACGCATATCTCTGTAACCATTTGATTGACCTTGATCCTGTGTGATTTCGAATGATATAACCATTTCAATTTTAATGATTTGTTTTCAAATAGCTATTGGGTGTTAATTGAATTTAATTCTTTAAAAATATTTTCAATCTATTTTAAAGCTGATTCTGTGTCTTATTTAGACCAGCTACAGAATCGCAAGATTCTGTAGCTAGTCTATAGAATTATATTTTTATCATTTTTTTTAATAAAGGATCCTTCTAACCTGTCCATTTTTTACCCTTTTGAGGTAAATTCGAATTGCATTGGGCATGCTGGACAGTCTAGGGGATATTTGTGTGTTTTAATTTTATTCTAGGTTCCTAGTTTAGTTAAACTTGGGATATCTTCCCAGATTTTATGTAAACATTTTTTTGATAACTTCCACAGGGAGGTTTTACCCTGTGGAAAACCTTTAAATACTTATTATTTTTTGTAACAAGGATCATCCTCACTTGTGGGAGAACAAGGCTATGGATTTTTAATACAAACTGAGACAGAAGTTGATGTTCTGCTACAGCTTTCGCTTTCATAATATCAATCTTTTGTTTCAAGTTTATGCATCTCATTTGTAATTGATTATAAACTACTTTAGCTATCATAGTCTATTGCAGAATGATGTGATTTAATTAATGTGATCCATGTCTGATTTCTTTCATTACTTTAAAAAATACAACAATTACTTAGTTCAGTTAATGAATGACAAATTTCTCTTCTTCATCAATTGAATTATTTTGTATGAGTCTTTGCATACAGGTTTATCTAACTGTGAAGATTTATAAATCATATGATTGTTGTAATTTTGTATGTCTTGTTTGTCCTGTAATCATAATTGAAGAGCACTGCAGCTATCATTTACAAGAAGCTCCTAGATAATTTGGAGCGGGTTTCCTCCCTCCGATTAGCTAAGACAATCATCATACACAGGACAAATCTGGAGTGTTTTTCCAGGTTAGTTTGTGATTTATTTTCGTTAGTTTGTTTAGTATAATTTAAATAGTTTAGTTAAATATATTGTTAGTTAGATGTGTGGTTAGAATTAGTATATTAGTTGTTTAGTTTAGTTAGTTTTTGTTTTATTTCTTGTTCATAAAATTTATAAAATCAAAAAAAATATTTTTCTCTGTCTTAGGGCAGAATGCAAATGAGTTTTTCAGGTTTTATTTAAATCTGTAAATTGTAGATAGTGTACATTTTGTGAATAAGATTTATTGATGTTAGTAGTGAGATAGTTAATTAGTTATAGTTAGTA
>ML825181.1:15811-65969 GCA_009831015.1 Picea engelmannii | reverse complement strand
ACAGATTTTGGTTTGTTCATATGTGAATGCAGGTCAAATTTGGGAGGAGGCTTGTAATCAAAGAGCGAGTGAAAGCAAAGGGATTGACATCAAAAGAAGGAATTAAGGTAGAGTTATTGAATCTTGTTTACACCTTTGTATTGCATGAATGTGGGGTTTTGTGTTGGGAGCATAAGAAAGAGTAGAAGCCTTTTGAAATGGTCATTTTATGCATGCATGATTAGTGCCCTTAAATTCTAAGTCCGTAGGGGGGATTCCCACCCACAACAAAATAGGGGACCGTACTGGGGATCTCTAGGGTTTTCTGGGAGTCCTTTTTTGGGTATTTTTAAAAAATTTGTTTCATTACTTGTTTTTAGAGTTTCTGCAAAAGTCTAAGTTAGCATGGATTCTGGTCTTCCATACCAGTTCTTCCTGTTTTCTTTTCTTGGTTGCATTTTCTTTTACGAGAGTCACAGAGGTACATGCGTCCTGCACAAGGCCTGCATGTGTGTACCCATGCCCTACCTTCACATAGCTCGCATGCACACGCTAGCTGATGAAGTGTTAGCCGTATGTATGATTTCAGAAAATTTCTTTTAGAGAGGCAGTTATCCTCTCCCCTGTCAGAAGTGATCCTTCTCAAGGGTTTTCTGGAACTCATTCTAGTCTCTGTTTTTTGCAGTTTGTAGCTTAGGTTTCACTTTAGATTGTTTCTTCTCTATGAATTTTTCCTTGAATTGTTTTCTTTTTTCTGTCGAAGTAAGTTTTTGAGTCTTCAAGAGATTCTGGTTCTCAATACCAGTAGTCTATGTCAGTGTTTGATTGCTTGTTTTTTCATTTTTGAAGAGTTGTAGAGGTACACGCGACTTGCATAAGGTCTGCATGCATGTACACACGTCCTGACCTTTTACAAATCACGTGCATATGCTAGCTGTTGAACTGTCAGCTGTATGTCTATTGAGAAATTTTTTGTTTAAGGAGAGGCAGTCATCCTTTTCCTTGTCAAGAGTTATACCTCTTAGGGTTCTTGGCCTTTGTCAGAGCAGTGGACAACTTAGGTCTGATCACAACAATAGATTTATTTTTCATTAAAAAGTTTTCCTCAAAATTTTTCTTTTATAGGGTTTTTAGACGAGTGTGAGAGTCTGCTTTCATCAGCTGGTGTGTTATTATTAGTAAATCTTTGTGATCTGTTCTTAGGCCAAAAGTTTTATTGGTCTTTACTTGTCGTCATTTTTCCTTTGTGCTTTGCGAGCATTAAATAAAAAAAAATAACTCTTTTATTTCTTGATTTGGTTAAGTAGTTGTTGGTTTGCATAAATAATCAGGAAAAGTTTTTCTTTCATAAGTTCTTGGATGTTTACTTAGGACAATAAGTAGCTCGTAGTCGAGAGAAACACTGTTTTGAGTTTGTTGTTCAAAGATCTTAGAGAAATTTTTTTATTTTGAAAAGTTGATTAAGAATTGTGTCAAGACGAAGTTATTTTGTTTCCATCTTTTTGTTTATCTTTTCTTTCGTCTCTCAAAACATCACTAGTTTCATTTTCATAACCTTTGAATTAAGACAAGCCATAAAAAATTAACGATTAATTAAAATCAACTAGACTTTATGTTTTTAGGGTCTATCAACTAGTCTAGGCTAGAGCCTTGATTTAGGTTGGAGAGGAAACTCTTCAAGGCTGCAAAACATACATAAGAGTATGTGCTAGGGAGTATTAAAAGTCCAGTATTGTGAAAGTTATATAGGACCCCTCTCTAACACAGGGGATAAACACAAGGTCATGTGTGGAAAGGTAACAGAGATAACTCCTCCAAAGCTAGACCAATCGTAGTGGAGAACACATATAAAGGGCTTGTCTTGGGATTCCGTCGATTGCATTTTCCACAGAGCTTCGTGGGTCTTGAATCCATTCGAGTTCCTTATTTTTCTTCCAGACCACTTTATTTTGATACTCTTGATAGGTTTCAGGCTTGATACCCTACTCATTGTCCTCTACCCGATTGTCGACTGTACCTGCCTGGTGACTTTTCGCACACTGGAAACCTAGTTGCCTATATTTTTAGAGACATAAACAGGTGACTGTGGGGGTATACCATGGTAACTAGGATAGACATCGGGCCATGATTTGTAGAGTATACTCGGAGGGTGCTTCCATTTTTGAGTTGCACTTGCACCGGTAAGTTTCTCTAGAGTTGGTTGTTGTAATTGTTCTTACAACTAGTTTAATGTTTTCTTGTTTTATCTTGTAGGAAATTTTTCTAGCATGTGTTGTTTTTGAACAAATAGAAATACCTAGTGTGTCTTTGATATTCTCACACATTGGAGGATGATGTAGACCTATCAGCCCTTGGGCCGATATCTTCTCATAGGATTGTTCTTTAACCCTTTCGATCCGAATCGGCTCTTTCGATTCCTTGCTGGAATCTCAATTTAATCGATCCACAGGTCCTTTTGGAAGCTCTCCTATGAAAAAATCAGTAGGCATGAGCTCCACCCTTTCGTGCGACCAAAATGCTATGACCAAGGCCCAATTCCAAGGGCATTTTTCGCAACTCGCAACTCGCGAGTTCATGAGTTGAAACTCTGACTCTTCCTCATCCAATTCCGCGATACCAGAAATATCGATATGGGTATGGCTCTTCCTCTGTTAGCTCCTTCCTTGAGCGACCACCAGATAGGCTAAGTTCTAGCACCTCTCACCTCTCTCACTTTCGTGAGTTGAAAGGTCCAACCTTGGCACCTTTCTTTCACGAACCCCTGAGAGGTGATGTTGACTTTTCTCCTCTCATTCTTGCTACTCGCGACTTCGCGAGTCAAAGGGTCGAGCTCACGTACTCTTATCTTGCGAATTCCTGAGACTTGAAAGTCAGAAAGGTTTGACCTTCCCTTCACTCTTCTCACAACTCACTACTTCATGAGTTTCAATGTCGAGCTCTTGTACTCTTATCTCGTGAGTCCTCGAGACGCAAGAAGTCAATGGAGTGTTGACTATTTCCACTAGGTGACGTGTGTCCGCCTTTATATTTCCCAGGCTCACCTTGTGGTTCTGCCACATGTTTCCTCCATGCCTCAGCTCTCAGCACTTCGTGACTTCTACAGTTGAGACGAGGTCCTTCCAACCTCTGAACCTCCAAATACGTGAAACACATGATGAGGCTCTGATCCAACGGTCCTCCCTTGACCTGGATCCAATGACTGTCTTTGCTCCTCGCGACTTTGCTACTCGTGACTTGGAGCACCCAATCTTTGGGCTCTCACCTTGTGAACCTACGAGTTCATGAGATCCCTTGATCTCTTCCACCTGTCCTCCTCTGATGGATGGCTGCGATTCTCTCGCGACTTCGTCACTCGCGAAGTTGAAGAACTTCTTTTTCTGACCTCCGATGTCCGAGTCCCCGATACGGGTGATCTCGCGACACGTGTCCTCCTTCTAATGGATGGCTCATATTCTTTCGCTATTTTGGAACTTCACCTTTCGCGACCTCACGAATCTTGATGCAAGGGTTTCAATTCTCCAACTCACGAAACCCTGAAATGAGATTACGCGAGTGATCCAACGACCATTGTAGGCTTGGATCCCACGGTCCAATTTCTTCCGAGCTTGCACTTAGAAAATCACTCACCATAACCTTCTTGCTCCTCTACAAGATTTGATGACTTCCAGGACTTCACGAATCCTCCATGGAGAATTCTGACCGTCCAATTCCTCCTTGACTATTCCTGTGAAATGAACGAAGTGTTCTTTCACGAAACTTATCCACCTGCAAAGCAATGTCGCTGCGCCTTCTTACAACTCTTCAAGGCACTATCCCTCTTGAGCTTTCTCCATAACTCGAGTCTTCAAGAAGACTCCTGCATGCACTCCTTGCGGAAATTATTCAAATACTTCCAAGTATTTGAACCTCTTCGACTCTGCGCACTCCCCGCGATAACAGTCTTTCAATAGTTTCGCTCAGGTTGCAAACACTGAGACTTCACTCGGCCTGCACACTCCTTGCACGGCTCCTGTGCTTAACTTGCACTTCTGTGAGAATGAGAACAATGTTATCCCTCCTAAGATTCCAGAGACGAAGTCTGAATTTTGTCAGCGCACACCTTGCGGACAATTTCACTGCACTCCTTGCAGGAAAACTCTTACTCAGACAGAGAAACAATTGAAACTCATTCTTTACTCTCACTCTTTTCAGATTTCAGACATTCAACATGAAATCATACATTCACGCATCAAAGCAAATGCATAACAGAGAGTAACAAGAATATATCAATCAACATGTACAAACAAAGAAAGCAATTGAACACCATGAGTCTGAACTACAGTGCTTTGTATTAATCCATAACTTCTGTACATTGGTTTTTTCTACACAGTTCTCTACTTCCTCTTCTCTATGCTCTCTTGATTGATTATGCTGCTAATGTTACGATGATACAAGTGAGGGTGTCTATATCCATTTTCCCTCTGGCTCCTAAAACTGTCTAATCTAAGAATTCAAAGCTACCTACTTACATTTACTAGCATAAATGCCCTTTAGTCCTTCAGACGAGAGCGGGACGCTCAAGGTCTGATTACAATCTACCAGTACGCCCTTTCTTAATTGTTTCATTTATGTTTGGTGTATCCACTTCAAAACATTTCAAACAATTCATCATGTTCCAAAATGCGTTGGTGTTTGTCCCTCGCTCGCTTGTTGTTGGCGATGCTCCTGCATGATACTCCCTCCCTTGAAAATTTTCATGGGCTCATGTCCATGAGCTCTCACATGGTCTGTCCATGCTTTTAGATTTCTGCTTCATTCTCCCAGCTGGCATCTTCAACTGGATGTCCCTTCCACTTGACCAAGTATTCAAAATATTCCCTTCTTCTGGTCCTTTTGCTAACTCTTTTGTCCAGTATGCTTTCCATTTGTGGCTTCTCTACAACTGGCATCTGTTTAGTCCATTGAACCTTTGGTTGTTCACTACCTGCTTCTGCTTCGTCAGCTTTGTAAGGGTACAAATATGAGACATTGAATATCGGAGAAATTTCGATCCCATCAGGTAATTCAATCTCATAAGCATTTGTCCCAAATTTCTTCAAGACCTTACATGGTCCGATCTTCTTCATCTTCAGTTTGTTATATGTCCCCTTCGAGAACCTTTCCTTTCTCAGATGTGCCAGAATCAAATCACCAACCTCAAATTGAAGTTGTCTCCTGTGTTGATCTACTCTGTGCTTATACTCTTGGCTCGAGTTATGTAATCTCTCCTTCACCTGGCTGTGAAGTTCCTTCATCGCTTCTGCGAAATCCTCTGCACTAGCACTCCTAGTTGCATTCTGTTCTGAATCTCTCAATTCTGAAACTCCTCTTGTCTGCATCCCATAAACAATATAGAATGGACTCTACCCTGTGCTTCTATTTAGTGAGTCGTTATATGCAAATTCTGCCTGTGGTAGAATATTGTCCCACTGACTGTGGTGTTATGTCACCAAGCTCCTCAGCAAGTCTCCCAAACTTCTGTTCACAACTTCTGTCTGTCCATCCGTCTGAGGATGATAAGATGAACTAAATGACAATTTTGTTCCCATATTTTTCCATAAGGTTCTCTAGAAGTGTCCCATGAACTTGGTGTCTCGATCCGAAACTATGCTCCTTGGTAAGCCGTGAAGTCGAATGACTTCTTTGAAAAATAGATTCGCAATGTGAGTTGCGTCACTGATTTTTTGACATGGTATGAAGTGTGCCATTTTAGAAAATTTATCTACCACTACAAAGATCAAGTCAAACCCTCTTTGTGTTCTCGACAACCCCAATATGAAGTCCATGCTTACTGCATCCCATGGCCTCTTAGGTATGGGTAATAGTTGATATAAGCCTGTATTCTGCCTCTTCCCTTTCGAATGATGACAAATTCTGCATCTATCCATGAATATTTTGATGTCTGCTCTCATTCCTAGCCAAAAATATGACTCATTTAACTTTGAGAACATCTTGTCATGACCGAAATGCCCAACCAATACTCCACTATGTTTCTCCTTCAGCAAATTCTCCCTCATGGAGCATTTTGGAATACAAAGTTGATTACCCTTAAACAATAATCCTTCCTGGATCATGTATTCTGTCCACTGGCTTCTGTCCTTGAGAATTGGATTCTCATATGCTTCATACGCCCCCTTAAAATCTAGATATCTCTGTGCATGTCCCTGAGATCATCAAAACCCAGTGTTTTGACTCTGAACTCCTGCAATAGCAAACATTTCCTGCTCAAAGCATCAACAACTTTTTTAGCAGTTCCAGAAATATGCTTAGTTTCAAAAGTAAAGTTCTGCATGTATTCGACCCATTTAACATGTCTTTGATTCAACTTCTCCTGTTGAGTCACAAATTGCAAAGCATGATTGTCACTGTATAAGACAAACTCCTTAGGAATCAAGTAATGTCTCCACTTCTTCAATGCCTGAATAATAGCATAGAACTCCTTGTCATACATGGAGTATTTCACTTTCGCTTCATTCAGCTTCTCGCTGAAGTATGCTATCGGCCTGTCTTCTTGGCTCAAGACTGCCCCTATTGCAAATCCACTTGCATCACATTTGACCTGAAATGTCTTTTTGAAATCCGGCAACACCAAAATTGGTTGTTCTGTGATTTTCCTTTTTAACAAATTGAAGCTTTTCTCAGCTTCTTATGTCCAGTGAAAATACTTATGTCTCTTCTTCACTATGTCCATCATTGGTGCACTAATTCCACTGAAATTCCTGATGAAATTCCTATAGAAACTAGCCAATCCATGAAAACTTCTCACCTCAAATATACTCTTTGGCGATGGCCAATTCTTAATTACCTCCACCTTATCTAGATCCATCTTCAACTTGTCTGCAGAAATAACAAATCCCAAATAAATGAGCTCTATCTTCATGAATGAGGATTTCTTCATGTTTATCAACAACTTCTCTTGATGTAGCCTCTTCATTACTGTAGCCAAATGTTTCAAATGCTCTGCCTCTGTTTTACTGAAAATCAGTATGTCATCCGGATACACAATGACAAATTTTCCGATGAAATCCTTTAGGACTTTGTTCATCAACCTCATGAAGGTACTTGACGTGTTTGTTAAGCCAAATGGCATAAAAATCCATTCATACAATCCTTCATTAGTCTTGAAGGATGTCTTCCATTCATCACCTTCTCTCATACAAATTTTATAATAACCACTTTTCAAATCAATCTTCGAAAAAAAATTCGCTCCATTCAAGCAATCCATCAAATCATCCATCCTTGGCAATGGAAATATGTACCTGGTAGTTATCTTGTTGATCTCTCTCGAGTCAGTACACATCCTCCAGCCTCCATCTTTCTTCGGACTGAGTACTTTCGGAACAACACATGGACTCAAGCTTTCTCTAACCAACCCTTTGTCCATTAAATCTTGGACCTGTCTCTTGACCTCTTCATTCTCCTGTGGCGTCAATCTGTATGCTGCTTTATTCGGAAAACTAGCTCCAGGTATGAGATCAATGTGATGACTTACACTTCTAATCGGTGGCAATGAACGAGGTATTTCATCCACTACTATGTCAGCAAACTCTTCGAACATTTTCTGAACCTCTTCTAGTAAATCATCTACCCTTGTACTGGTTAAAACAATTTTAGGCTTCCTGACCACAATGAATTGTGGTTCCTCCTTCTTCTTAACCTCTGTAAGAATTTCCTTCCCACTCATGAGAAGTACAGTGTTTCTTACTTCAGGTTTTACTTCCTTGTCCTTGATTGGAAGCAACAAGTGAGTTCTCCAATTCTTCTCTAGGGTGTATGTGTTCTTCCTCCCATCATGAATCACATTTCTGTCATATTGCCACAGTCTACCCAACAATAGATGAAAAATATCCATGGGAATAACATCACAGAATATTTCATCTTTATACCCTCCTATTTTAAATTCAACTAAACATTGTTTAGTGACATTTACCTGATGTCCTTTTTGTAGCCACGAAACTCTGTATGGGCTTGGATGTTCAATAGTCTCCAGCTCCAGCTTTTCTACCATCTCTGTAGAAACAATATTATCTGTGCTACCACTATCCACGATGACTTTGCACACACAGTCCTTGGTCTTGCAAGTGGCCCAAAAAAGTCTGTTCCTTTAGACCAAACTCTCCACCTCCTTCTCTGGTGTTAAGAGAAATTTTTGCATCATCAGTGATCTTCCGCCTTCAGCATATTCTGCCTCAACATTCCACCTCTATGATTCGGCAATGTGAGTCTCACCACCTTCTTTCTTCTTGTATGGACACTCATAATATTTATGTCTAACCTTTCCACATGTGAAGAATTTCACTACTCCACCTCTTCCTCTTCCTCTACCTCTGGTACGAGGAAAAATGTTTCCATCAGCATACTGACCTCTCTGTTTGATATGTTGCTCTCTCTATGAGCTTCCACCTCTCTTAGGTTGAGTTTGAGGTTTCTTCCACTCTTCCTTGGGTTTCTAATTTCTATCCTGGGAAACTGATTTGCCTCTGGGCTGACTTCTACCTCGGCCTCTTTGACCTTGTTTTCGGCTCAACTTCTCTTCAGCTTTTAGAGCCATATGATAAGAATCTTCCACCATTTGGATGGTCATCATGCTCATCTCATCCTGAATGTTGTATCGTAGACCATTCATATATCTAGCAACTTTTCATCATCACTTTCGCAATGACTTGTCCTGATGTTCAGCCTGTAGAATTCTTCAGTGTACTCCTTTACTGTCATTAGCTTCTATCTCAAATTTTGCATTCTCTGAAACAGAGTAATCTAGCAATCCCTGGGAATGAATTTCACCTTCATCTTCGCAATCATCCTATCCCAACTCTTGATTTTCTGCTTGCCTTTGCAGCGTCTGTCATCTTGTAGCTCATCCCACCACAATGATGCATGTCCTTTTAATCTTGTGACAACATGTTTGACCTTTTTGTCTTCCTCGACATCTTTGTAGTCAAAATATGTGTCTAGAGCTCTAATCTAGTCTAGAATCTCTTCAGCGTCTAGGTTTCCTTCATATACTGGAATATCCATTTTTAATCTAGCACCCATTCTTGTAACAACCCTAATCAGGCGTTCATTTGCTGCATCCTCTGCTGCAACTTCTTCTCCTTCATTTCCAGCTTCATCTTCACTTTCAGATTCACTGACATCTACAACACTGGTTGTGCACCTCTGTGCTGTCTCCATGTCCTCGAGTCTGGCGCGTATGTCATGCATCTCTCTTTCCATGGCTGGATTTGGCACCTGCCTACCCCTTCCTCTTGGCATTTCCCTCTCCTATGGTGGATTGGGTGTTTTCCTGTCTCTTCTTCTCGGTGGCATGGATGAGATTTATTTCTTGCTTCCCCTGTCTGAAGTAAACAAACAGAGTCAAGCTTTGATACCACACTGACGCGAACCTATCTACCCTCGGGCCGATATCCGCTCACAGGATCATTCTTTAACCCTTTCGAGCCAGATCATCTCTTTCGATTCCTTACTGGAATCTCAATTTAATCGATCCATAGGTCCTTTTGGAAGCTCTCCTGTGAAAATAGCACTAGGCATGAGCTCCACCCTTTCGTGCGACCACAATTCTATGACCAAGGCCCAATTCCAAGGGTGATTATTACAACTCGCAACTCGCAAGTTCGTGAGTTGAAACTCCGACTCTTCCTCCTCCAATTCTGTGATACCCTAAATGCCGATACGGGTATGGTTCTTCCTCTGTCAGCTCCTTCCTTGCGCGATCGGTGGCTAGGCTAAGTGCTAGCACCTCTCACCTCTCGCACTTTCATGAGTTCAAAGGTCCAACCTTGGCACCTTTCTTTCACGAACCCCCGAGAGTTGATGTTGACTTTTCTCCTCTCGTTCTCGCTACTCACGACTTCACGAGTCGAAGGGTCAAGCTCACGTACTCTTATCTCGCAAATTCCCGAGACTTGAAAGTCAATGAGGTTTGACCTTCCCTTCTCTCTTCTCGCAAATTTCTACTTCGTGAGTTTCAATGTTGATCTCTCGTACTCTTATCTCACATGTCCCTGAGATGCGAGAAGTCAATGGAGTGTTGAATCCTTCCACTAGGTGACATGTGTCTGCCTGTCTATTTCCCAGGCCCACCTTGTGGTTCTGCCATGTGTTTCCTCCGTGCCTTGGCTCTCGACACTTCATGACTTCTGCAGTTGAGACGAGGTCCTTCCAACCTCCGAACCTCCAAATACGTGAAACGCGCGATGAGGCTCTGATCCAACAGTCCTCCCTTGACCCGGATCCAACGACTGTCTTTGCTCCTCACGAATTCTCTACTCATGACTTGGAGCACCCAATCTTTGGGCTCTCACCTTGTGAACCTCCAAGTTCACAAGATCCCTTGATCTTTTCCACCTGTACTCCTTTGATGGACGGCTACGATTCTCTCATGACTTCACCACTCATGAAGTTGAAGAATTTCTCTTTCTAACCTCCAATGTCCGAGTCCCCGATGTGGGTGATCTCGCGACACGTGTCCTCCTTCTAATGGATGGCTCAAATTATTTTTCTATTTCAGAGCTTCGCCTTTCATGACCTCGTGAATCTTGATGCAAGGGTTTCAATTCTTCAACTCACGAAACCCCGAAATGAGATTACGCGAGTGATCCAACGACCATTGTTGGCTTGGATCCCACGATCCGATTTCTCCCGAGCTTGCACTTAGAAAATCACTCACCATAACCTTCTTACTCCTCTACAAGATCTGGCGGCTTCCGGGACTTCGCGAATCCTCCACGGAGAATTTCGACCGTCCAATTCCTCCTTGACGATTCCTGCGAAATGAACGAAGTGCTTTTTCACAAAACTTATCCACCTGCAAAGCAACGTCGTTGCACCTTCTTACAACTCTTCAAGGCACTAGCCCTCTTGATCTTTCTCCACAACTTGAGTCTTCAAGAAGACTCCTACACGCACTCCTTGCGGCAATTCTTCAAATACTTCCAAGTATTTGAACCTCTTCGACTCTGCGCACTCCCTGCATGAGACTTCACTCGGCCTGCACACTCCTTGCATGGATCCTATGCTTAACTTTCACTTCTGAAAGAATGAGAACAATGTTATCCCTCCTGAGCTTGCAGAGACGAAGTCTGACTTCTTTCAACGCACACCTTGCGGACAATTTCACTGCACTCCTTGCAGGAAAACTCTTACTCAGATAGAGAAACAATTGAAACTCATTCTTTACTCTCCCTCTCTTCAGATTTCAGACATTCAACATGAAATCATACATTCACGCATCAAAGAAAATGCATAACAGAGAGTAACAAGCATATATCAATCAACATGTACAAACACAGAAAGCAATTAAACACCACGAGTATGAACTATAGAACTTTGTATTAATCCATAACTTTTGTACATGGGTTTTTTCTACATAGCTCTTTGCTTCTTCTTCTCTATGCTCTCTTGATCGATTATGCTGCTAATGTTACAATGATACAAGTGAGGGTGTCTATATCCGTTTTCCCTCTGGGTCCTAAAATTGTCTAATCTAAGAATTCAAAGCTACCTACTTACATTTACTAGCATAAATGCCTCTTAGTCCTTCAAACAAGAGCGGGATGCTCAAGGTCTGATTACAATCTACCAGTATGCCCTTTCTTAATTGTTTCATTTATGTTTGGTGTATCCACTTCAAAATATTTCAAACAATTCATCATGTGCCAAAATGCATTGGTGTTTGTCCCTCGCTCACTTGTTGTTAGCGATGCTCTTGAATCAGAGGATCACGGGCTCTGTCGGTCACGAAGGCTTCTTGGCCTATCACCAGTTACACTGGAGCCACCTCCACCACAGCTAAGGTGAAATCTAGACCAACAAGATTCCTTTGAAGTGATCGCGTCACAGGAAACTGTGCCAGACCAACATCTGGAGTTACCAACCATTTTAGACCTTGGAGAAGAATCTCTTGAATCTTGATCCATCGAAAACTCCAACCACTGATATTTCGATGCCCATCATTGTACATATTTATCCTTACGAGTGCCAGACAATGTCACACATAGCAATGGAAACAAATGATGCCACTACTTCTGGGAATTCTTCTATTCCCAATATGGTTGTCACCACAGGGGGTGTTCCACCTCCTAACCCACCATTGTCGGTCGGAGCCACCATGGTCTCAACTACCTCTACCTCGAGTAGTGGTCTGATCCTATCTTTGGTGGCAGCCACTGCTCCTTTCACACAAAGTGCGGCAGGCCCTCCATTCTCATATGGGATGCCTAGGTTAGGTACAAGTCTTGTACTTTCCTACTCCACTTTACAGACTTTAGGTCTGGGGGTAGGGAGATCTAACACTCCTTTGCAAGGACCCATGGGGGGCACTTCAGATCCCTTTAACGCTTTCCCTTACAGGGGAGGTCATATACCTCCTTCGTCCCCTTCGCTCGGTGGGGCCCACCAACAATCCGTCGGGCCACACACACACCATAGTTCATTTGGAGCAGTGATTCAAGGACCACCTTCTCATAATATGCCGGTAGGTTCAACACTATTTTCTTTGTTCAGTGCATTTGGTAACAATTGTTTCTCGTCAACTTCTTTCCCGACTAGGGGAAACCCCTATTACAAACAACCTAATCCTATGCAGGGTACTATTCTTGCATAGGGGGAAAACCCAGGAACTTCTTCTGCATCAGGACCTTGGAATTCTTGGCAGGGATTAGTTCCCTCGTCAGGAATGTCGATCAGGGGAAACTCTTTTCACAACCAATGGAACCCTGAGCAAGGTGCATTACCTATGCCCATGGGATTGGCATGGGGCAACCCTTCCCAAATTCCTCTGAATGTAATGCACGCCCAACCATCTACATCCTATTTCAGGAATAAACCAATGATCTCTCCTCAAACACATAATCTGTACACTGGTCATGGCCATGGTTTTTACCAAAACCCAGGCCAACAACCCAAATTTTCCTGGCAACCTGGTGCCAGTCAAACTCCAGGCCCCTTTTTCCATAGTTATCACCAACAACCCAAACTACCTTTCCTGGAAACCTTGCATTTGCCAGACTTAACACAATTGTTGAATGACCCTATCTGTCATGATCCTCATTGGCCCCCAATGCCAACGAAGTTTCCTTTGTACATACCAAAGTTCGAGGCCAAGCCTAATGAAGATTCATGAGATCATGTGACTACTTTTCACCTTTGGTGCTCGTCTAATTCTTTGAAATATGAATCTATACAGTTCGATTGTTTCAACGTACTCTCATTAGGAGTGTTGCGAAATGGTACATTGAGCTCGACCTCTCAAGATACTCTTCCTTCGACGAATTGGCAATGGCTTTCCTAAACCATTTCCAATTACCTGTGAGATACGATGCTGGCACAAAATTGCTGGCCAATTTCGAATAGACAAAGGTAGACCATATCTATGATCACATCCAAGAATGGAGACGCCGAAAGAGTTTGATTAAGGTGCCAGTCCCACCAACATTCCTACTTGAGTGGTTCCTTAAGTCTTTGGTCCCGCAGTTATCCAAAGACGTCGAAACGTTGGGAGTGTTTTTCGAAGAAGATGCAATCATGAGAGCTCAATAGCTTGAGCTAAAATATTCTCAGTCCAGTCTACTGTACGAGATCTTTCTAGATGCGCCATGATAAATACTTGATAAAACCATACAGAGAGATGGATCGCATGCTGATGGTATTGTTGGTTCAACACAAACAAATCCCGTTGAACAACTAACGAAACAATTGTAGCAATTTTCCATACAACACACAACGGCTAGCTAGACAACTATTTCGGCTGCTCCCCCTACCCAAACATCAGATGCACACAATGTGCAATCAACAAATCCAAAGGCCACCCAACAGCCTAATGGAAAGAAGAAACAACGTAAGAAGGGTATAATGTTGGTGGGGGAAACACTAAAAAAATGAAAGAAAAGTATTTGTGTAACCTATGCGCTGAAGACCACCTGACTCATCAATGCCCTCAACTAGTGGAGGCCCAAAAGTTATTGTCACAACAACAACTTTCCATGTTAATGAACCCATTTTAACATGGGCAAAATCTAACCCAAGCCTCTACAAGCATAGATGGGGGTAGTCAAGGATCCCCTCCAGTTACAAATAATCTTGCATCCACGAATGTGTATATGATGAAAGGTGATGCCTATATATCAACTAGAGCACATGACCACAATAAGCTAGGTACCTCTAACAAAGGTAAAGAAGCCGAAATCCCATCTCTTCCTCTTCAGATCAAGAATACATTGGGTGAAACAATGACACGCATCCCAAAAGGTGTTTTCAAAAAAGCTTCTCATAACCCAAATGCAAGGGCCGCCCAGAACTACTCTGTGGTGGAGGATTTGTCTCAAACCCCTTGTGCGATGTCGAATTTGGAAGTCCTCCAGAGCTACCCTTCCCAAAGAAAGGCTCTATTAGCTTCCTTAGGATCTATCGAGATTATTAACCTGGGTACAATCATGCTTGATATGACCGACTTAAAACCTCGTCTTCCTTACTACGTAGTGTTCTAGATAGTAGTAGTTTATTCCACAAAAAAATTTACACGAAACATTTTCCATACGGTGATTGATGAGGGTGCCTCGACATGCGTAATGTCATTGGCATGTTGGAAGGCCATTGACCAGCCCACTTTGTCTCCATCACCTACTCTTCTCACCACTTTTGACGATCATTCATTCTGATTACATGGCATCATCCCTTCTTTCCCCATGCAGTTAGGGGGAAAAACCGTGTGTGTCAAGGTTGAAGTAGTTGATGCATCGCTCGACTACAATCTCTTGTAAGGAAGGAGTTGGACCTATGCCATGTAAACAGTGGTTGTGATGGTTTTTTGGGTCTTGTTGTTTCCACATAAGGGTCAGGTCGTGACCATTGATCGGTTGTCTTTCTCCCGTTCTGACCCTTCATTGGGGGCATTTGTGGTCCCAATGATTGATAACCCTCAGCATGACATCGTCAACATAGGGGTTGTTTTGTTCCCACATTTGATGGGTATGTTCGATTACCCACCTCCTTAGGGCAATGTTAAGTTCATATCAGACCACCATAAGATTGAGATTTTCCAAGTTTCGTCATTTCACACGACTTACTTCATTGATCCATGGATTATTCCTTCCCCATTGACCAAAATGGAAGGGACAGGGCACCATGGTATGGCCATGCCCTTTTCCACGACAGAAGTTGCATACTCTTTAGTTCAACAAGCTTCTGCCAACCTTGATCCAATTCCTGCACAAGAGTTAGATCCAATTCTGGAGCCTATTTGGGCTCAAGGTTCCCTCACTAATATAGATTCTTTAGACTTAGCATTTCCCTCAGAAAAAGAAATCATTGAAGCAATGACTAGTCTGAACAAACACTGGGATAATCTCCATCACAGATCTTACTTCCTCCTAGAGCTAAGTAGAATCGAAGCAGGGGAATTCACTTTGACTATGACTGGAGATGGGTCTTGTCCTATCAATCCTTTGGCTATGCATGTTGTTTACGCTGAAGGTAATATGGAAACCAATTCTGAAACCACACCCATAAATATCTCCAAAACCCCTGGTGTCATGGAGAATGTTTTCTTCGGAGACGAATGTTCCCTGAAGAGATTTAAATATACACGGATTTATTTAAATAATTCCGCCACATCTTTGCCTGGTCTTACGAGGAAATGCCAAGCATCGATCTAAAAATTGTCGAACATGAAATCCTGACTTATCCTGACGCTAAGCCAATTCGACAGAAGCTTCATCCGGTCAATCCTAGGAAAGCAGCAACCATTAAGGTTGAAGTAGAGAAACTGCTCAAGTCAGGTTTTATCTACCTCGTCCATTTGACCCAATGGGTGTCAAACCTTGTGTCGGTTAACAAAAAACAAGGTACGATTCACGTATGTATGGAATTTCGTGATTTGAACAAGGCATGTCCAAAAGATAATTTCCCCACACCATTTATTGACCATATAGTCGATGAATGCATAGGTTGCAAGGCCTTTTCTTTCATGGATGGTTTTTCAGGATATAATCAGATACAAATCAAACCCGAATACCAACACAAAACAATTTTCATTTGTCCATGGGGTACATTCGCATATCGTAAAATGTCTTTTGGTCTGAAAAACACTGTAGGTACCTTTTAGTGGGACATGTCTTTTGCTTTCCATGATCTCAAACATATCATCGAGGCCTACTTAGATGATTTAGCATCATGATCTCGTAAGAGAACTGATCATCCCATGCACCTCCGACTTATCTTTGAGCGATGTCACTACTTCCAGATTCGCTTGAATCCCAACAAATGCAGTTTTTACATGACGTCGAGCCATCTGTTAGGTTTCATAGTTTCAACAGCAAGGATCATGGTCGATCCTCTCAAGGTTGAGGCAATAGTTTAGTTGCCTCCCCCATGTATAATTCTTCAACTTCAGAGTCTACAAGGAAAAGTGAACTTTTTGAGGCGTTTCATCGCAAACTATGCCAAGATCACAAAGGGTTTTATGCACTTACTAAAGAAAGACGTTCCTTTTTATTGGGACGATGCCACTCAACATTATTTCGACGTGTTAAAATGCGCCCTCACAACTGCCCCTCTGCTTCGGCCACCCAATTATAACAAAGATTTCTTAGTATATTTGGCTGCAACAGAGTCAACCATTGGCATGGTCTTAGTTCAGGAGGATGATTTTCTCTAAGAATATGTGATTTATTACCTGAGCTAAGGCCTGGTTAGACTGGAACTCAATTATTCTCATATCAAAAAACTTGCATTGGCAACAATCCATGTTGTCCAACGGTTCTGTCTTTATGTTTTGTTTCGCAAGACCACCGTCATTGCTGTTGTGAATCCGTTTCAATACGTGTTGACATGACGGGTAATCAACGGAAAGATCAATAGATGGATAGTTTTCCTCTATGAATTTGACTGAGATTTCGTTTCGGTGAAATCCAAAAAGTCACTGGTCTTTACGGAACTCATTTTGGAACTTCCGGTCGAGTCAGGTGATGTTATGCCTGAAGAGTCGCCTATTAGAGGAGACATGTTTTTGATTGCATCTTTAGATCCCTGGTATGGAGATATATTTGTCTATCTCCAGACTTTGAAGTTCCCTGCCTCTACTTCTCGTGATGAGCATCACCGTATACGCCATCAGGATAAGAACTATCTCATACTCAAAGACACGTTGTATCACCGAGGTGTAGATTTCATCCTGCATCGATGTCTCACTCATGAGGAAGCAGTTATTGTGCTTAATGATTTCCATACTGGAGCATGTGGCGGTCATTTTTCTGGGTTGGCAACAACCCAAAATATTTTACGAGCCAATTACTTCTGGCCAATGTTAAACAAAGATTGTATTGAATCAGTCAAGAAGTACCACCCATGTCATATCTTCTCTTGGAAGATGAGGGCACATCTCACTCCCATGTTTCCTGTCATCACTGTTGGTCCCTTCACCAAGTGGGGGATTGATTACACTACATGCAACCCTCCTTCAACAAGGGGGCACCATTATATCATTGTTGTCATCGACTGCTTCACTAAGTGGGTCGAAGCTATGCCAACATTCAAAGATGATGGCGAGACTGTCACCCTCTTTTTGTTTAACCAGATTATAACATGGTTTGGTGTCCTGAGAGAGATTGTCATTGACCATGGTAGTCACTTTTATAACACAATGATGATCGAGTTAACATCAAAGCTTGGGTTGAGGCAAGAACATTCATCACCCTACTACCCTCAAGTGAATGGTCAGGCGGAAGCTGTCAATAAATATCTTAAGACCATCCTACAACGAATGATCAATTCGGCCAAATCAAATTGGCATTTGATGTTATACTAGACATTATGGGCCTACCAAACATTTGTTAAGACTGCAACTAGTTTCTCACCTTTTCAACTCGTTTACGGGCTAGAAGCAGTATTTCCCATAGAATGCCAGATCCCATCTTTAAAGTTGACAGTACAATTATTGCTAGACACTTCACCTCTTGAAGAGAATTTATTATATCTCGAGCAACTCAATGAGCAACGTCATGATGTAGCCTTAGCTAATGAAGCTCACAAAAAAAAATTCAAGTGTCAGTATGATCGATCCGTTCATCCTCGGATTTTCTCAGAAGGTGACCTTGTCCTAGTCTACAACCAAGATAAGGACCCCCTGGGGGCAGGCAAGTTCAAACCCATGTGGTTCATACCTTTCATCATAAAATAGGGTCTAAAAAAGGGAGCTTATCACCTGGTAGATTTTGAAGGAAATGCTTTGGCAGAGCCTAGAAATGGGCTCTACCTCAAGAAGTATTAGTCATAGGTAGGTCGCCTTGGGTAACTTTTTGTAACATATGTATAGTCTTTGTACTATTAATTTTTGGTTTCTTTTGGTTTTATGGACATGTCGTTTGATTGATGTTATATTTTGTCACTGTGGCAGATGTCAAGTGAATCAAAGGTGTTCGTTTGATTCGTAGACAATGCTAACCGACACACTCGAAGGCTTGCCTCCGTAGCTTGGGTAATTTTTACACCTCAGGGCCAGTTACTATCTTCAAGAGGTATAGGTTTAGGTGATACCACAAACAATTTCACCTAATACAACACATTTATTGAGTTTATTCGTGATGCTTTGTCACTTGGTATCTCTCACCTCCAGGTCTATTTAGATGCTCAGCGAGTTGTGTCTCAGTTAAATAGAGTTTACCATGTTCATGATCCTACTTTACACTGACGGTTCCTTAGGGTGTGTCTCTTAGAATGAAACTTTGATTATATTACATATTTTCATGTTCCTAGGAGATTAAATCAAGTCACAGATACTCTAGCTAATCAAATTTTAGATTGGCATCTCGCACACATATAAGAAAGAAACACACATACACATGTAAATATATTATTTAAAGAAAAAGTAATCCATAAAACATAAAAAGACATAAAAATACATACATAAAATCAAAAACATCAGAGTACATAGGTGGGTGCAAGCGCCTCAAAAATACGACCAGTAACGAGTCATAAGGCTTATTCCCTCAAAAAATATACAAGTAGTGCCCTCGGCACGTGAAAAGTCCAGCCTAACTAAGGACAGGGCTTGTGGGCCCTGTTGTAATAATCAACGACGTTTTCCAAATGCCGAAAAAGTTGGAACCATGTCCATGGCGCCCCGACTACATGAGGCTGCATAGATGGTGGAATATCCTCAATCTCTGCCATGGGGACTGTGCGAGTGAGCGAGGTAAAATTTCTCTATACTCGTCTTAGAAATTTCTCAGCCTCACCGAATGGAAACTCTCATGCTGTTGTTGGCTCCCCTGCGGCGGTAGGTGCAGCCTCTGACCGAGGACGTCACATGTTCCTCACATAATTCGTTGGTCGCACTGGCCCCACATATGCACATAATAGACACATATTTGTCAAATGCTCTGGTATAAAAAAAATGATATATATAAAAACAACAAAAAGAAAGCTTACCCATCTCTCCTCGCTCCTCGTCGGGAGGTACCGGTATCTTAGGATCTCCTAAGAAGTCAATCCCAACATAGAGGTAATCCTCTATGACCAGGATCTGTTGTGACAACCAACCAGAAAAGTTGTCATCAAAGGCCTCAATGGTCCTTCCCCCTCCCTGTCGCGGCAGTAGCACCGCCCATCTGCATAACGTGGGAAGAGAAGCCTGGTGCCCTTGTACCACCTCTCGAGGGATAAAACTAGGCACTCTTTCAAAGAAGAAAGAGAAAAGAATCGTCCCAAAGCCAAAGTTCCTCTGATTTCTCAACCGATAATTTGTTAGTTGCCTCTTCATACAATCCAACAATGTGGTGCTCCAGTCGAAAATTTGTGCATCTAATCACTGAACTACACAATTCATTTGTGCACGGGAAGCCTGATGCAAAGCCATAAAGCCAGTAGTCCACCCGATGAGCAACACTATCACTTGTAGTGATAAGTCATAGATCTTGCTTATCAGTAACTATGAGCTCATTCTATCTGTACCCACCTCACAATGGAGTCCAATCAACTCTGATATGTTATGAGGCCCGGAAAGAAAGGTATGAAAATTGACTCGTTCCCCTCTCCTCGAGAGGCCAGTCAGGAAGTATATATCCTCTATCGTTGGAGCCAACGACTACCCCTTTAGCATAAAGGCCTTTGCATCGGGATGCCAATAATCCACCAAGGCGTTCAGTAGCCTAGGTTGTTCTCACATGAAAGGACGTAGAAATTTTTTTAACAACCCACATTGCATTAATGTAGCAACAACATTAGGGTCCTCCCCAACCAATGCATTAATATCCTCATGCTCTATTTCCCTCCAGTGAACATACATCCTGCACAAACCCAGTTTAGGAGGGTTAACTCTTGCTTTTTAATTTTTTTTTACATTAAATAAAGGGTCCACGTGGGTTGTAATGCTGATAGTAGCATGTAAACGCGTGCAGTTTTTCCTCTGCCCATGTGTACACTTGGGCTGTCATAAGACAACCCACATGGACTTAGGGCCGACCTTTTAAAAGGTCGATGCCCCTCCAAAAAATGAATTTAAATGCATAAAGGAATAATTAAATTGCAAGAGGGGGTAGTAATTACTTACTTGATCCAATCAAAAGCTCGTTCCGTCCACTAAATCTCCCGTAATCAAATTTCTTAATGAAGGGGCATTTTTGGCTCCACAGTCAATTTCTCAGTTAACAATGGTGATAATGAGTTGCCAGCTTCTATTTATAGACTTTTTGGCCTCTTTTTGTCATTTTTTTTGACCCTTTTGTCATTTTTTCTAAAATAAAAATCATTTAGCATGGTTCAGAAGTTTTCTTTGGATTGCCACGAAAAGTGTTACTTTGGGCATTTGGAAACTTTTTGGAGATTTGGGTCGTTTTGAAGGTCCTTTGGTAAAAAGTCATTTTTTCAACTCGTTGCATTTATGTTAGGATTCCACCTCTACTTCCTGCATCTTGTTGTCTTTTCTGCTTTGCCATAGGATCGATCCCACCGAATTGCAACACAAAACCATCATTGCTTCTTTAGAAGTGTCGTAATTTAGTGGTAGAGCCTACCCTAACATGGATGCCCTAGGTAGATCCTGGTTGCATTTTGGTGTCCATGCTGTCACTAATGACTATCAGCTTGGGAGTCCTTACTAGCTTTTCATGATTATGAGTTTGAGCCTCATTTGCGTAATTTTGTATCACTCTTGACCTTACCCTCAGGACTCCCAAAACTTAACGGGTCTTCTTTTAAGCTCTTTTCAGACCCTCTAAACATGAAAATATTGTCGACCGATCTTGTTGCCTTTCACACTCGTTAAACTGAAATTTGAGGGCACGTCTGTTCGGAGGTAGTTTACCCCTTTTTCGGTTCAGATGGTCAACTGTACGAACAAAGGTATACTCTAGAAACCTCGGATATCTAGAAGAGTATTCTCAGGTATAATTTTAACCCTTTTTTCGGGCGTGAGGGACTAAATTTACGAAAAAGGAACCCCCATGGAGTCCATAGTTAAGCTCTTTTCAGACTCCCTAAAATTGAAAAGATCGTCGAGTGACCTTATTCTTTCACACTCGTTAAAATGGTCAAGAAGAACATTCTTGACGGAGTCCATAGTTAAGCTTTTTTCAGACTCCTTAAAAAAAGCTTAACTATGGATTGAACATTCTTGGGATGGGTGACCACTTGGGAAGTCCTGCTTACCGGGTGCAAGCCCCGGAAGTGATGATTGATGCTATGCGATTCATTTCGTTGGTTTCAATCCCATTTCTTCACCCCTGTGAGCATCACCCGGTGCAATGAGTGCTAAGTGGACTATTCAAATCATGAGAATTATTGGTCAGTTGCGACTAATACTCATGAATATGGGTCATAGATTAATGACTTACACTACGCAGTTAATCCCAAAAATAATATCTAATATCTTGCACTGCGGAAGCCCCTATATGCTTAAATAATAAGAGTTAAGGGAGCTCTAACTGGGTAGTTCATAAGGCACAATACTTGATAAGTTTTTGCAAATGGGGTAGCAAGCTAAGTGGGCTTGATTGTGGGAAAAACTCCACAGTTAAGCGCGCTTGAACCAGAGGTGTCTTGGGATGGGTGACCACTTGGGAAGTCCTGGTTACCGGGTGCAAGCCCCGGAAGTGATGATTGATGCTATGCGATTCATTTCGTTGGTTTCAATCCCATTTTTTCACCCCTGTGAGCATCACCCGATGCAATGAGTGCTAAGTGGACTATTCAAATCATGAGAATTATTGGTCAGTTGCAACTAATACTCATGAATATGGGTCGTAGATTAATGACTTACACTACGCAGTTAATCCCAAAAATAATATCTAATGAAAAAATTGTCGAGTGATCTTTTCTTTATCAGACTCGTTAAAATGGTTTTGAATAGACATCTTTTCAGTGCTAGTTTACCCCTTTTTCAAGTTGACAAGACTCCCTTCGAAAAAGGTACCCCATTGGAGTCTCCTTTTACATTTTCTCAAACTCTCTAAATATGAAAAACCACCGAGATTACCTTCTCTGGGCTCGTTAAAATTACATCGAAGGACGTTACCATTGTGTGTCTTATTAATAGCATTTCCATACCTGCATATTTGGCCTAATGTCGGCTCCATGTTTCTCTCAACTGAACCATCTAAAGCATGCCTTATATGCAAGCCCTATAGCACCTTGCCTTTGTGTCTTGACACCTTTGGCCCTAGGAGGGATTTTTCTGAATGTCCTTGCTCTAAACATCAGTCTTGTCCTTGTGCTTGGAACTAGTATGTTTGTGACATTCATTCCTCCATTGTAACATAACATTCTTTTATTCTTTTTCAAGCTTTCCAAAATTATTGAAAAAAGACCCAAAAAAAAAAAAATCAAATATACCNCAACACAATGAGTAGCCCTTGGACAAATCACATCCTTCTGATTGTTCTTCAAGCTCTGGAATTTAATATGAGCTTAAGAATATGTTCTCACTACATAGAGTTGTGTCCTCCTCCATTTTGTTATTGTTCCAAACATATGGAGAGTTTGTGTTGCCTCCTACATCGTGGACTTATGTCAATGCCATGCTTCCTGAGTCTCATCATTTTTCATGCTATTGTACAAGGGAAGTTTTTACCAAGCTTGAGTCAGCCCCTATGCAGTTTGTCTCTTACCCTCATGCTCGACCATCTCGAAAGTCCAATCAAGTCTATTTTCAAAATCAATGAAGCCTTCAGTCTGATCATCAAGATTCTCTAGTCCATGCCCGATGAGTTGTCGAATACCTCTGGGTAGTGAAGTCGCACACTCATATTAGACTCCTACCCAAGTTTTGAAGATTTTGAAGTTGTTTCTCAAGCTCTAAAGACCTCATCTCCAGCCATCAGGCCTTATCAACTTCTAGAAGATGGATACTATACATGTATATCTTTTTGATTTTGAGAGGTAGATCCGTTGTGTATTGATCATGGATACACTTTATATAGTTATATGACATGGATCTACAGTGTATTTGATTGGTATCCATGATTTTATTTCATCTCAAGTATGGGTATGCCCACCTCAGTGAGACAATTTTTATTTTTGCAGATGCCACCTCCCGAATTCTGGTCCCTGGGCTAACTCGTTTGGTATGTTGATAAAGATTGATAATGTATTTCAGCCACCATATGCTCTTCTAACCTCACACATTAGGGGGCATCTATTATAACCCTAATTTTCACCAGACATGCTTACCTGACATCAAGCCATTTCATATGCCTTCTTTGCAAGCCAGTACTGAACAACTCTTTTTAAAAACACCCTTTTTAAAGGCCCATGAGCCCTGCTCCACTATAGCCTGCATGTACACTCTAGCTGACCCACTACAGCCCGCGTGTACCTACAAAAGCACGAAAAAGGAAAGTTGCTGATGAAAGATACATCTTTGGGTAAGTTAACTAAACCTTTTAGCCATGCATGGCTGGTCATTTGACCAAATACCTAGCTCCTTCTAGCCTATAAAAGAAGGGGTAGGGGTCCCATTTGAAAGGAGGAAAATCATAGTAAAGAAACTATACCCAATTGAGCACTCCCCTTGTCTCAACTTTTAGCCATCCTTGTGCAAAGAGAAGTATAGAGCAAAGAAGTTGGAGGACAGTTGAAGAGGATCCCAAGACCATTTTTGAAGAGCAGTGCCGACCACATATTGTAAGTTTAATCTTGTGAAGATTAATACAAAAAGGAATACTTTTCCCGTCCCACCATATCATATGTTCAAGTTGAATATTTATTTTATGATATTGTCACAACTAACACAACAATTAGTATATGAAATGCATGTTCTCATCTTTTTGTTTGTTCATATGTGAATGCAAGTTATCTTTGGGAGGAGGCTTGCAATCAAAGGGTGAGTTGAAGCAAAGGGATCGACATCAAATGAAGGACTTAAGGTAGAGTTACCGAATCTTGTTTACACCTTTGTATTGCATGAATGTGGGGTTTTGTGTTGGGAGCATAGGAAAGAATAGAAGCCTTTTGAAATGGTCATTTTCTACATGCATGATTAGAGCCCTTAAATTCTAAGTCTGTAGGAGGGATTCCCACCCACAATAGTTAAGGATTTTGAAAGAGTTGCTAATGGAGGGTTCTATGTGGCTGGGGGGGTTTGGGTTTTTTCTTTGATTGACATCTATGGCATTGTACCTATGTGAATCCATCCTTGGGTTTATCGTGCGAGGGGGGGTTGGGATGGATGGCTTCATTCAATGGGTAGTCCCTAAAGAGGTGGCCATGCTCATGGAATTTACGACAATGAAAGGGAATGTGCTCATAGTCAATAGTTTTCTCCCATTATTTATCCTAATATTCAAGCTTGAAACATTGATATATGCACAGATGCATGCATAAGAGGTATATTTTTCTTGTTTTGTGGCTTCCACTGCCTTGACAAAAATTCACAATGTGTTTCCTATTCCTTCCAGGACCTCACCTAGCCAGAATTCTTGGGGAAATGAATAAAGTTTGATCCATATTGGAGCAAATCTAAGATCCTCTTTTTCAGGGTTGAATTTCTCTCTCCAAAATCTAATATATCATCCCGCGGAGTTGTAGAAATATGACCCATTTTTGAACACTTTGTTTTTGTCTTCAAGGTTATGGAATATGGCAGTGAAAAAACCTTTGGATCCTAGTTGCAGTTCTAGATGTCCCTTGGGTTTCCACCAGTGTTGAATCCATTTGCTGAGATCTCTTTTAGATGCCCATAGGCCCAAAACATTTCCTACGAGAGCGTGATCCTTCATGTATTGGGTTTGCATTCCAACTTGTGTTGAACTGATCACATACCTGGGTATTGTAGAAGCTTGGGGGATGCATTTTCCAAGGATCCAAGATCGAGCCACTTTTGGATGAGGTGGGTCAGCCTCCATATCCATGCCTTTGTTCTGGCTAAGCTCATCTGGGTACAATTGGTTCATGTACTCCATTGGTGGGTTGAAAGCCGACCTTGAGTTGGCTAATTGATTTTCTTCCTCTGCTACAACTTTACGATAGAAGGGGGGTTATTTCTCCCATCGGGTGGTCAGATGGAAGGGAAACAATTGTGAGCATAGGAGGTCTACAAAACTTAGAAACACTAGAGACAAATTGGAAACCCTAGCATCATAGCACCTTCTACATTTTTCTCTTGGTATTATATCTTTCTCAGACATGATTGATGAATAATTATAAACCTCCCATGACTACAAGATCAATAATATCCATCCAATGAGTGAGAGTTAACCCTTGGATTAAATATTCATATTTGGCCCTATTATTCCTACATTGGAACTATAATAGAAATGCATGAGGATGAAATCCCCCCTGAGGATTTTTAAAAACCACACCTGCTCCAACTCTAACTTTTGAGGAAGCTCCATCAAATGAAATTTTCCAAAATCCTTGGAATGGGGCTTGATTATTATCTTCAATATTGATATTATCCTCACACAAAATGGTATAATTTCCATGACCAACATCAATGTAAACAAGCACTACTTCCATTTCTTTCTTTTTGAATAGAAGAAGATTTTTATTTTTATGAGGTACCCTAGTGAATCCTCCATCTTTATTTGGAAACACCATACAACTTCCACAATTCATTATGTATCCTTCCAAGGGAAAACACCATTCTCTTCCTAGTACAACACCATTCTCTTCCTAGTACAACACCATATACTACATGTAAGTCTACCACTATTATAGTAAAAATTGTTGTGACATGAGGTGAAAAAATTATCCATGCAAAGAAATCTTTGATTTCCCCATGTGTTGGGACTTTTATTGAAGCAATTGCATAGATAAATTCTCCCTTCTTATAATTCTTAGTGAATTCTAAAACAATTTCTTTCATTATGGAAAGATGCATGATATTATTTGTAGCACCACTATCTACCATGCAATTGTGCAATATCAGTTCAGATGTCTCCAAAGATATATAAAATGGGGGGACTTTTCCTCTCATTCTTGCAAAAGAAGCATAATGTTGTTGTTGATTGCTTATGACTGCCACTTCTACTCTTGTATCATGCTTTTATTCATCTTCTAATACTGTGAGTAAATTTTCCTTTTCTTAGGGAATCTTCACTACTTTCGAAAATGGAAGGGTGATCTATAATTTTGTCAAGTCATTAATAATAATATAAATCATCTTGGAAGAACTTCCTCTTTCTTCATCCCTTTTTTGAGAATTTTTCCCCACATTATTTTTTGGAATTTAAGCCCCCCCCCTTTGGATTCTTTTTCCTTTTACATTTGTGAAGGAACGCGATTTCTTCCTTGAAACTTATTCTATTTAGCCCTTGTTTGTACCACATTATCTTGTCCCTTGTTTAAAAATTCCTCTTCTTTATCAACCAAGTCTCCTTCTAAAAATGTTATTGCATCATCATCCATCTCCATAGATTCAAGAATTCTAGCAGGTCCTCATTATTGATCTATGGAGGATCCAAGAATTGATCTTCATCTTTAAAAAAATCATCATTTATTTCATCTATTACAACAACATTGGGGTTTTGAACCCGTGGATCTCTAGGCCTAGGATTTTCAACATTCTGGTTTCTTTCTGGATGTTCTTTGAAGCCATATGTGGGTGATCCAACATTTTTATGCTGTGGACATGTTGTTTTCTCTTCAACTTTCCTTAACCAAATTATCTCGCTCTGCATTTGTCTAACAATTCTATTCGACAGTGCAATTTTTGCGTCTTGCTTTACACAAGTAGGCTCATTTTGGAAATGAAAATCTTAAACATTTGGTGGTTGATCCTAAAATATCCATCTTTCAACTGCTCTGTCATCTACATTTTGGATTGGTGTTGATGTGCTTTGATCTGAAACTGCAAGGGACATCATTTTTCATTGCACTCTTCCTAAAATAATATCAGGATCCACATTTCTTTCCAACATATCATCCTCCATTTCTTGTGCTTTCCTTAGGACCTCATGTAATGTAGTAATTCAGGTAGATTTGATTGCATATTTTACATTGGTAGGAATTGCATTTTTTAAACATCCCAAAATGATAGGGTCATTAGGATGCTCATCTTCTGGTATTCTTTGCAAGGTTCTAAAAAATCGAAGATTACGATATATGATCGTTTCATTTTTTTTTCCAAATGAATCCAAGTAAATTGAGTTAGTTGCAACATGATGCACATATCTACCCATGAATGCATATTGAATATCATTAAAACATGTGATTTAATTTTTTGGTAAAGAGAGATACTAGTCATAAGTTTGTCCCATTAGAGTTTGAATAAATACTTTGACCATCACATCATCATGCACTACTCCATGTATATCATATATTGTTAAAAATTAATCCATATTTTTATTAGGATTCATCATCCTATCACCATTGAATATTGGTAATATCCCAATTGGAAGATTTGACAATTGATGTTGTTCACCTTGAAGAGCTATAGGACTTATCCTTTGTCTCCCTCTCTAGTCTATTTTCCTATCATTATTTCTTCCACCTTATTCTCATATTTATTCATATCTTTTCTCATTATTTCTTTCCTCACGGTCCTCTATCCTTTCTTGATAATAAATAAATGACGGAGAGATAGAAGTTTAAACCATAGAGTTATTGTTTTGTTCAATGATCTTTCTTCTACTTTTTAGTATGGGTCCTTTACAAAATTTTAAAGAGTCCAGTATTGACAATATCTAGTGGACTCACCTTTTGAAGTTGTGAGGAACTTGAGGTTCCTGTTGACTGAATACTTTCCAAGATCGTTCTTATTCTTCTCTATTATTTATTTTTTAAGGACCAAAGTATATAACTGATTCAAAATACTTCTTTGGTCATCCAATCCAATGAGAAGATGAGGTTGGATTGGATCAAGACAAGTCATTTACTGGTGGTAAAATATTAAAATTTGTTCGAGTCCCCAGTATGGTCGCCAAAAATGTTGATCTTTCTTCCTATTAGGGACTAGATTCAACCTCCTAGGGTCCTCTTAAAGACTAATCAATATTTCCCTCTACATTTTTATAGAGGTGGTACTCCTCTTTCTCACTCAAATATTCAATAAAATTGATCAAAACATATATTCATATATTCATAACATGAACACATGTGAGTGGAACAGGTGGTAAAACAATTGATCAAATAATAAATGAATTATAAAAGAAGATGATAATATCACATGAAAGAAGAACTACATCCATTCCATTGCATCCATTGATTTAGGTAACGAGAACAAGGGATTTGAAGAGAGACTCATAGATAGAAAATAATGATCATGGCTTAGAAATTAGAGAACTTAAAATGACTTCATTCATTGAAACTAATAAGATTCATAGGATAAATATACACGAGATCTCATGCTTTATAAAAAGTATGAAACTAAAAATGTTATGAACTCCTAGAAATAGCTCTCTGTGAGAGTAAAAAATATTTAAAATTGAATGTTCCATTCAAATAAAGTGTTTACAGGTTAAGCACCTGGTTATATTGTATTGAACAAAAATAGGAATATCACATAAATTACCAAAGGAACAACATAATATAGAGAATAACACACCAAAATGATGCCTTTATTGAAACAAGAGCAATGTTCAATTTCCTCTTCAAGGGAGAAATAATTCTTAAGACAAAACCTCTCATGCCCTCGACTCCTATTTATACTAAATCTATCTACCAAAAGAAAAATCTAGAGGAATATATTTCTAGAAGAAAAAGCTTCTATTAGGTATTATTACATTTGACTTGTTCACCTTATTACTAGTTCTTATTTATTAATATTAGTCTTTATTACATGGAAAATATATTATTCTACCTACGTGAGGGGTTAGGGATGTCAGGTCCCTAACATGTCCTCCCCCTTAAAAATTGCCTTGTCCTCGAGGCTTGAGATGAGGAAATTGATGCAGATTGGTAGTCAGCTCCCACGTGGCATCTTCTGGTTGTGTTTCCTTCCATTGAACTAAAAATTCCTTGATAGCACGTTGGCGGAGACGACATTCGCACTGGTCCAATACTTCTTGTGGCTGCAACCAAATGGAACCTTCTTCATTTGACTTCGGTAAACATGTTTGAGTTTGGCACCTGGTGCCAATAATTTTCTTCAAGTAGGAAACATGAAAAATAGGATGGAAATTAGAGTGACTGGGAAACTCTAACTGGTAGGCCATTGGCCCCATTCTCTTGAGAATACAATAGGGGCCATAAATTTGGGGGTGATTTTCTAACAGTGCTTGGATTTGAGTGAAGTATGATTATAAGGTTGTATATGAAGAAACACTTGTTCCCCTTCAACAACTTCACGTTCAAGATGGCCCTGATCTTCTTTTTGTTCCATGCGATTCTGACCGATGACCAAATTTTCTTTGAGAGTACATAGAATGACCATGCAGAGTGTAAGAGTTTGATCCACTTGTTGAGCCCTTGAGACATTGGAAATGTATGATAGAACTGAGGGTGGATTTTTTTCATAGACTAATTCAAAAGGAGTCATGCGAGTGGCATTATGGTAAGAGGTGTTGTACCACCATTCAATGAGGGGTAACCATTGTATCCACTAATTTTGTGTGTCAGATGAAAAACACCTCCAATAGGTTTCCAAACACTTGTTGACCACTTCAGTTTTTCAATCAGTCTGGGGATGATAGGTTGTGCTAAGGCCAATGATAAATCATTCCCTAAAAAAAGCATATATCATGCCCTCCATTCTGAAATCCAATTGCCCAAAGGTAGCTATAAACTCCTCCACTGGGTCAGTTTGTTTCAACTTGGTCAAACGACCTAAATTATGGGTGTCGGTGTCAAAGCAGTCATATGGCTTTGCAAAAAACTGTGTCCAAGCCACATACCCTTGACATTCCTTTTTACACCACTACCACCATTTCTAGCGTTCGTGATCCAAATGTAGAACACCATAATGGAGTTTGGCCAACTCATTGGTAATGTTGTGCAAAAAGAAGTAGTGCTCCATTTGGGTGACCCGTCCCATGGGATCTGAGCCATGAAATTTGTTCACATCCACTCTAGGAAGGTGTAGGTCACACTCAAAATGATTGGACTAAAAATTTAGGGAAGTGGAGGAAGTATCACCTTTGGGGTGCAAAGGTTGGTTAGATGAGCGAAGGCCTCTAGGAATATCTAGTTTGGCGAAGAGTTGGACATCAAAGGATTCAAGCTAGTTTTCCATGTGTGAAGAGAGGTCCTTCATCATGTCCTATTTTAGGGATTCCATTTTGGCATCTATGGTGGAATGCATGGAGAAATTGATGGTGGAAATATTGGCATTGATTTTCCGCAATTCATTCTCGACTATGGAGAGATCAATTGGCAAGGTATTGAAGTGTGATTCAAGATCTTGGTTGTAGGTTTGGGCCATGGTGAAAGGGGGGCACAAGAAGGTTGTAGGTGGGTCCACACAGAAAAGGAGCTATGGGTGAAGGGTATTACGACGATCAGGGAGAAAAGGGGAATCCAATGGGATAGGTCCAAAATAAGGGGGACGAGAGGGGGTGGGGACGATAGAAAAAAAAGGGATGAAACATGATATGTATCACTGTGACCAAGACGAAAATAGGAATCCAATGGGATTGGTATCAAATAAGGGTGTGGGAAGGCCCCAAACTTTAATTTTTTTATTTTTTAAATTTTTTTCTCCTACAGAGTTATACTCTAATTTGAATAATACTACAGTGTTGAAATGCCCAAATTCTTAATAGGAAGAAATGTGTAGTAATTTCACAACCAGAATGTAGGAGGCAAGGTTGCATTGTAATATATCTTGTATGTTGATTTTATGTTCTGTTTCCATCCCAAGGGTTAGGGTGTTCAGGGTTCCTATAGATAAAAAAATTCCTTGTTTTATAGCTCTCTAATATACGTGTGGGGTCAAACAGTAGTACTCAATCCAATATCTCAGGGAACTGACTAAGGAGGCTAGATTGTACCCTTAGCCATACTACTCGATTACCCAGGTACTAGAGAGTATATTCCTGAGTGTTTTTCTCGCTGGAACTATAACATTCAGGCGGTGGATCAGTTGATCTATAGTGGGGTTCATGATACCTAGGAAAGTCTGTATACAGGTGTTGTATAATGCACTACCACTCGAAGGGGTACCAACATGGGTTACAAGGGTGTCCACCAATGTGAGCTTAAAAAAATATTGTATTTCCAGCATGTATTCTTCCTCGATCATCGATTTATGCACTGAACGACATATCACTATAGTTTAAAGACGTCATAACATGTCTCTACCTTGAAAACAATTAACCCACAATTCCTACCCAAGAAAGTGATCGGATACCACTTGTTATGCACTTGGTTATGTTATATTGGATGTTGAGGTTAACCTTAAAGGAATACCTCCAAAATAGGTCGAAGTATTGGAGGTAGGTTTGAAGGCATACAGAAGGGAACATAGAGAAATGACCGCTGAAAGAGAAGCCCAACTAAGAAGGCTTGCTAATGCAACAAAATCTCGGTTCCAAAGAGCTGAGGAAGAGAAGGAGAAGGCTACATAAGCCTTCCAAAAGGACGACGAAGTCCTAGTACAATTACGAGCAATGCAGGACAGTGTAGCTGCCTATGAAAGAGAGAAAGCAGAGATTCTGGAGGAAAAGAGAGTTGGCAAAGCCCATCTACAGAAGGAAAAAGAGAAGTTTCTCATAGAGCAGGCCATGGTCAAAGAAGTAGTAAGAAAATCATGTCGCACTATGCCAGGCTTGGTATAGGAGGAGCACAAGCATATTGAAGCTCAAGTAGTGAAGCTCCCAGAGACCCTCCAATAGTTTTAGGCTAGGATAGCTGAACTGGAGGCTCGAACAGTGCTGAGCACCCTGCAGGAGGTGTGTGACCAAAGGGAGGAGATCGCCAAAAAACTAGTAGCAAGTATAAAATACCTCACTTCAGCATGTAAACATTTGAGTAATAGAAGCGTTGAGATGTATGAATGCCTCGCTGAGGATCCAGAGTTAAAGAAGCTATAGGATCAGTTACAGGAGGTGCAGTAGCAAGAATTTTCATTGCAGGCATAGATGAAGCTTCTCACAATAGTGGAAAGGATGAAGAGATCCCAGGAGTAGCGCACAGTGCAACAAAAGATCACTTCCCTCCAAGGTAAGGTGATTGAAGTAACAAATGAGTTACAACTCGTGAAGGATAAATCTCGAAAGGTGTTCGAGGAGATCGATGGCCAGGGTTCATAGTTAGATCAAGTAGTTGCAACAATAGAACAACACCTGGAAGGGCCTGTTACAAAGTAAACATTCTAGGAGCTCGCTGAGCAGGAGGCTCAGTCGAGGAAAAAATTCAAGTCAGATCAAGTTAAGCTCGAGGATTTTGAAGTAGCATTGTCTGGACTTGAGTGACGTAGAACAAGTCACAGGTGAGTGTTAGGGGATTATTGGTCCTCGACTAAGTTTTGGGGAAACTTTGGTCTGTTTTGGAGGTTTTGGCCCACTTTTGGACTTCGACATGTTGTTCGAGGTAGGAGTGCCCAGGTGGAGCTAAGATAGCGTATCTCACCTATTTTGAGAGTTATGTGGACCCAGTAAGGGGTTCTCTGGGTTTTTTAATGGGTTTATGAGATGTCGACCCATGGGTTTTCCCCATGTTTAGGCCTTATTGTATAGTATAAATAAAGAGTAATGTATTATAGAAAGCAAGTAGTTATGTGTGCGTCGAGGCTTTGTGCTCGACTATGATTTTTTAGACTGTTCTTAGTGCTTGTGATGCTTAGTGCGGAGTAGGTGGTAAGTGTCATGATAAGAGGCTTGGATCTGTGCATTTGACCTATTTCTAGAAGGTAAAGAAGGAGGATCTAATGCTTAGCGTGAATATCTCCTGTCTTGTGCGAAGTTCGACTATGTGGCTTAGTGCACATGAGTGACTCGATGTAATATTTTGGCAAATAATAAAGAGGCCAAGCAGTTTTTGAATGTAGCCCCACCCTGGGGTGAACCACGTATATCTGGTGTCTCATGGTTTTCTTTGTGCAGTGTCATTTATGTTATGCATTTTCTTAGTGCTTTGATTAGGATGTGTAATGAATATATATTTTGTTTCTTAAGTATTTTACTTATGATTAAGGGTAAATGAATGCTAGATTTAAATCACAGTGCTAACGGCTAAGTGTTCAGGGTTCATAATCACTTGTTGTTACTATGCTTATATGTCTTCGATTATGCTTTGCGGAGCTAATGAGGTTAATAAACTAATGTATGTTCACTTCCTAAGTGTTAATAGAATATTTTGTGAAGTTCTCTTATCACATAATCGTGTCCCAGCCTGGTTACAGACACTTGCGGGTTGTAACTCCCCCTACTTCTACCTCAAGTGAGACTTCACTTGGTTCGCAGGTGTTGTCGAAAGGGCCGGTAGTCAGGGTTTTGTTGGTGCATTGTAAGCATTGAACCCTGGGTATGCCCCTGTGCCAACAAGAAGAAATAGAAATATCATAGAAATTTCCAAAGGAAGAACAAAATGTAGAGGATAGAACACCAAAATGATACCTTTATTTAAATGGGAGAAATGTTCACTTGCCTCTTCGAGGGGGAAACCTCTAGTAGAGCAAAGCTCTATTACAATAATTTTCAAGACAAAACTTCTCATGCCCTCAACCCCTATTTATACTAAATCTATCTACCAAAAGAACAATATAGAGAAAGATGTTTCTAGAAGTGGAAGCTTCTATTAGGTCTTCTTACATTTCACTTGCTCAACTTATGACTAGGCCTTATTTATTAATATCGACCTTTATTATATGGAAAATATATTATTCTACCTATGTGAGGGGTTAGGGAGGTTAGATACCTAACATTTGTATCGCAATACACAATGTTCTTGATACTTAAACGATAAAATTAAAGGCATTTGTCCAAATAGACTGGGATTGGGGTTCTCATGGACCATATAAATTAGTATAAGAAACATGGAAGAACAAGAGAAATGGATTTATGGATCAACTTTACAAATGAGCAATACACTTAATAAATTTGGATGGTTAAAGACTGGGATGAAGGGAAATTCTTTGAAATGAAAAAAACTCACAACATGGCAGAGGAATGACAAAAAAAAGGATGTATCTCTCTCTTGATAAGGATCTCAAATTGTCCTCCCCTTTGTTGATGGGGTCTTTGTATTTATATCTATGCAGTGAGATTTCTAGAAATAATCACTTTTCACTAGTTATTCTAGGTTAACAATATTCGTTAATGACTTCTTGATCCACTCATCAATATAATTGTTGGCACAGGGGCAGACCCAAGGTTCAATGCTTCAACAACATACCAACAAAACCCTAACTACCAGCCCTTTTGGAAGCACCTGCAAAGAAGATGAAGTATCACTCGAGGTAGAGGCAGCGGGGGTTGCAGGACTCAGGTGTCTACAACCTAGCTAGGACACAGATTTGTGATCACAACACTTAATAGAGAACTTAGCCAACAATATGCATTAATTTATGATTCTTATTCACATCGCAGATCAAACCGTAAATATAGAACAACGTTGTAATAAATAGATCAAACACTTATAAGCACTTATCATAAGCTCATATCTAACATTAATTCACATCATAAATCACTAAGCATTCATAGATCTATCTATCATACATCAAGGATAATGCACTAAGAAAATAGATACATAAACACCATGAACAATATTTCTCAAATCACATCGACATAGGATATACGTGGTTCACCCTAGTGTGGGGCTACATCCACCAACTCTTCTTCTTATTTATTAGTCTCCTTCAATATTATTACAGGCACAGAGCCACAAATCTCACTCCAGACTGGACAGGTGATTCGTGCACATTGCACTAGATCCACCTTCCTCAAAATCAGGTCACAACACAAAGCCTTACACAGTAACTTGCACTTAGCTCTGCAAGTCTTAACATACCCTAGTCATGCACTAAGCCAATGACCTCTTGCACTAAGATGATTCTAGTAACTGTAACTACTTCTTACATCCTTAGCTACTTGTCTATACATTACAAAAAGGGCCTAGACATGGGTAAACCCATGGGCCGACATGCCATACCTGTTACATAAACCCTAAAATCCCAAAAATCCTACAAAATGGGTGAGATCTCATGATCTCTCCTTCGCCTGGGCACTCTGTCTTCGACCATCCTATCGAAGTCCCAAAAATGGTCAAACATGACCAATGCTTCCACAAAAATTGGTCGGGGGCCAACAAGCCCCCAGCAATCACTCGTGACTCATCCCAAGTCACTCTGATCTGGGTAATACTTCTTTGATGGCCTCGAGCTTAGCTCTAGCTGCCTTGATTTGCTGCTTCGATAGAGCTGCCTGCTTGGTGAACTCTTGAATGAATTTCTCAGTGATAGGCCCTTCCAGGCATTGTTCCACTGTTGTGACCACTTGTTCCAACTATGAGCCTTGTCCCTTGATCTCTTCAAAAAGTGTGCAGGCTTCGTCCTGCACTGGCTGGAGTCTCTCTGTCACCTCCATAACTTTGCTCTAGATGGCAGTGACCTGCTACTGAACTGCGTGATGCTCCTATGACCTCTTCATCTTTTCAACTATAGTACGGAACTTCATCTGTGCTTTCACAATCGACACCTTTTGCTTCACCTCCTAGAGCTATGCCTCCAATGTCCTCAGCTTCGGGTCTCCTGCAAGGTGCTCATAGGTCTACACACTTCGATTACTTAGTTTCTTACATTTTGAGGCAAACGCACTGATTTTTTCTACTGCACTACTAGTAGTCTCTTCCCTCTGATCCCACACTTCTTGCAGAGTGCTCAACACTTCTTGAAGTTCTAACTCTGATACTCTTGCTTGAAGTTGTTGAATGGCCTCAACAATCTTCCCCACTTGGCTCTTAGTTGTCTCTTCTTCCATCTGTGCCAAGCCCAGCATAGAGTGAAGTGCTCTAGTCACAACTTCCTTGACCACATTCTGCTTTGCGAGCAGCTGGTATTTCTCTTTCTGGATTTTCTCTCTGTCCTCCTCGAACTTCGCTCTCATGTCATATTTTTGTTGCTGTGCAACCCGAAGTTGCTCTAAGGCCTCCTCCTTTTCTTGCTTCAAGGCCTCTGTGGCATGCTCCTTTTCTTCTTGGACTCGACAAAGTCGAGTCTCTGTTGCATTTGCTAATATGCGTAAGTGGGTGGGATCATCTCCCAATTCTACATTCTTTGATGATGACGAAGTAGTAGACACTGCGCGACTCAAGTAGAGGGCTTGCTGTATCTCCTTCAGTTATTTCTCGATTTTGTTGTAGAGTGTCTCTTGCTTTGCTTCATGTCTCTGTAGGATATCCTCTGAGGCTTCTTCTACAACTATGATGATGAGATGGATATCGTCCACTGTGAGCATGTTCTATGACTGAGGCTTATTGGCTTAGGATTTCTTCTGTGTTGAGGGTTTCTGCGAAGAAACCTTCCTTTTCTTTGATGTCTTGGCCTCTGTAAGGGGATCCTTCGGTGATGTAGCTTCACCTTTGTCTTTCTTTTCTTCTTCCTCTTCCTCGTATTAGTTTACTTTGTCACCTCCTCCTCCTGCAGGTGTGTCAGGTGTAGTTTCCTTCAATGCATTTTCCTTCTCCTCACTATCTATGTCCTACACTTCCTCATTTTCCTTCTTTTTCTTTGTGTTGCTTGGTCCATCATACTCAGTCTGGGTGAATAAAGGAATTTTAATGATATTGGGGTCGGAGAGTTCTGCATCTCCGACCGATACAACAAATTCGGCTGGCCATTCCTTGGTTATCTCCTCCATGTCTTCATTAGTCAATTTGTAGTATGAATGCAGCTCCTATTTACTTTCATCCATGCACGAAATGATGTAGATGAAGTGGTAGTCTACACAGAACTTTGCTAGCAGCCTGTACATGTGCAAGGTGTTCGGGGTCATTTGGGGGAATGATACAATGGTTCGATTGAGATGCAGGTAGTAAGCGTTGAACACCGCATTTGATTGCCATTGCTTCACCATATCACTCATATACCACAAGGTGGTAAACCTTGTGGCCAATGGTTTCGATGGCTCGACTTCCGGGAATGTCGTTCCCTCTAGCATATCCCAAGCAACAAATGCAATTAAAATCAACAACCAGTTGAAGTGAAAATCATAACCTTGGTACTACGCTTCACAACAGTCCTTATCTAAATCGTTGATGAGGTAGATCACCCAGTTCATCTGCATCCCTTCGACACACTTCCTTGCGAGGTCGACTACAAATATTGTGACTTATGTCAGTCGTTTATTTCTAATGAACTTGCCAGGGATCAGCTGAAAATCTAGGTGCACTGTGATATCTTGAATGTAAGATACCTTGTAGCCTCTCTTTCATTTCTCTACATCATCATAGGATTCTTTTATTCGCTGCACCAAGGAGATATATGACATCTTTCCTGGGTAGAATTTCTGAGGGTCTAGTCCCTGCGTTCTTAGTATAGTAATGAGGTGGATCAGTGATGGATCCATAATGATGCACCTATCTAACCAAACATAACCTCCATGGTAGCACGATAGGAGGAGTTTAACGCATGCATTAACCTCCTGATGTTTTCCGAAGTGGGGCATCTTCATCACATTTAATATCATCGACTATGTGATCTCTTTAATCCATGACCAGAGAACTATATTGGGCTTCTTCCAAGTCATCTTCATCAGGTACCTATGCAGTGCGAGCATCATATAGTTCTTTCTATCTCCCAGGTTAAAATCACCGATCTTGAGAGTTGTGATCAGTCCCAACTATGACCCAACTACACGTATCCCCATTAGGAGGTATGCGGTGATGAGCACGTACTCAAAATCACACAAGACACTATCACGACTAAACTTGCCAGCCAAAGGTGGGATGTAGTTGGGAAAGACTGACGGGATCTGCTTCGCATTCGCCAGATCGTCGCGGTGCTTGCTTCTTTTCTCAGTCATGGTTCGGCTAGACCGATGTCTAGTCGAGGGGGATGCTTGCAATCTACCCGTCGATGATGGTTGTATACCTATAGACATATCTTTCTCAGTCATGAGGTCAATCAAGATATCTTCTACATATTTATCTATTGCACTAAGGTCACCTGACATGCATGCTCACAATCAAATAACTTGGGTAGGCAAATGGAAACTCAAGGTAATAGAATCTATGGCAAAGTCTAGACAATACATCACAGTATATGATCAATTCTTTGTTAGCTCGAATATCTCAAGTTGTAAAATTGGTCTCGGTACAACATTCAATGGATTAAATAAGCAACGTCATAATAGATTCCTTCAATAGGTCTAAATGCCTTAATCAATACGAATCCATCCGTTATGGTGTAGTCTCAATGATCCAATGGTGATATTTCTGGCAATAACCGGGTTTCTAGCCACTCTAGAGCGTCATTCTAACGATCAGGATGCCTCCAACGGTCATATAGATTCGTCTTGGCAAAGTGTCATTCTGTGTTGTTCTGCTATTCTGACGAGGCTCAAGTTCTGTAAGCCTTCTTTCTGCGAAGTCTTCTATGGAACTTCCTGCAGTTTTTCCAACTTTTCTTTCTTCTTACTAAGCTTTCTTTCCTTCTTTCCTGTGATCTGATTTGTTGGATTCTTCTTTCAAGTTTTATTCTTATCTTTTCTTAGTAAAGTGACTTCACACTGTTGAGGGTCTTTCAAGGGGTTCGAATATAATACCTCTTCTCTTACTATTTCTGGGGCAGGTTCTCTTCTCTCCTGCATGGATAGGTTTTTGAAGCTTTCTTGTGTTCTTTCAACTTCGACAGCTAAGTCTCTGGCCCTCAGTTTCTTCAAATTGTCCTCTTGTTCTTTTATTAATCACTCTATTTTCTTAGCTATGGAATTTGTTAATTCTTGCTTTTTCTGTTCTGTAGCTTCTTCCTTTGCTTTCCTTTGGAGTTGATCTTTCTCAATCCAGGTCTTTCCTAACAAAAGTGCAAAAGGTGTGTTGTTCTTAACAAGATTAATGACTTCAAATTCTTCTTCGGTTGATGTTCCATGGGAATCATAGGTACATTAGTAACTCTTCCACATAGGGTTATCATCTTTCCTTTAAACAATCCTATCCTTCCCAATGAAGGAATCATGTCAGGATTTCCCCAAATCTCCCAAGTGCTTTATGGCATAATATTCACATGTGTTTCCTCATCCAAAACACAGTCTATGTCGAAGTCTCCTATTCTTGTTTCTATGCACTGATTCTCTTTTAAGATCTCTGGTAAACCGATGCCTCTATGATCATTCAGTGTTTCTTTCAGTTGTAATAACATAGACTCTGATTCTTTCTGGTTCTCTAACATATCCTTAGTTTCTTGACCTTCTTCATAGTTTTCTTTTCTCAGGTTCATTTTTTCAACTTTAGCATTCATTCTAGGGCAATCCAAAACTTCATGACCAACAACTTTACAACAAAGACAAATAGGATCTGTACGAGGGAATTCATTAGCAAGATGTCTCTATCTTCTGCAGTTATAACACAATGTCAATCCTCTCTTTCTCTTAAACAATCCCCAACCTTTCCTATACTATGCACTGGGACCATAGTGATGGACCTATAATCTGAAAAAATTCGTTCTAGGTTCCTCCACCCATTTGTTAGTCCAAAAATTATTTCTATGCATAGGAATAACATATCTTTCAGCATTTCTGTCAAATCTATTCAGATCAAATATGCTTTCTTCTAGTTGTGCCCTAGTTTTCAGACTATTAAAAAATCTATCAAACATGCCTAGATTCATACTTTTGAAGTGAAAATTTCCACTTATCTTACCTTTATCAGAGCACACAGATTTAAGATCTTACCTCTTTTCTTTAGATCCCATTCCTTTCTTAGCACAGAGTTACACAAGTCAAGTAGAATACTGCTCACTACAACAACAAATCTATGCACAAAGCTTCCTATTTTATTCAGTTCCCAACAATCACAGTTTCATTCCCAACAATGAAACCATTTGTTGGCACAGGGGTAGACCCAGGGTTCAACGCTTCAACATCGCACCAACAAAACCCTAACTACTGGCCCTTTTGGAAACACCTACGAAGAAGATGAATTCTCACCCGAGGTAGAGGCAGGGGGGTTGTAGGACTCAGGGTCTACAACCTAGCTGGGACACAGATCTATGATCAAAACACTTAACAAAGAACTTAGCCAAAAATATGCATTAAGTCATGATTCTTATTCACATCACAGATCAAACCCTAAATAAATAACAAAATTGTAATAAATAGATCAAGCACTTATAATCACTTAGCATAAGCTTAGATATGACATTCATTCACATCATAAAGCACTAATAATTCATAGATCTATCTATCATACATCAAGGATAATGCACTAATAAAATAGATACATAAACACCATGAACAATATTGCACAAATCACATCAACATAGGATATACGTGGTTCACCCCAGTGTGGGGCTATGTCCACCAACTCTTCTTCTTCTTTATTAGTCTCCTTCAATCTTCTTATAGGCACAGGAGCCATAGAGCTCACTCCACACTGAACAGGTGATTTGCACACAATGCACTAGATCCACCTTCTTCAAAATCAGGTCACAACACAAAGCCTTACATAGTCACTTGCACTTAGCTCTACAAGTATTAACATACCCTAGTCATGCACTAAGCCAATGACCTCTTGCAGCAAGCCAATTCTAGTAACTGTAACTACTTATTACATCCTTAGATACTTATTTATACATTACAAAAAGGGCCTAGACATGGGTAAACCCATGGGCCAACATCCCATACCCGTTACATAAACCCTAAAGGCCCAAAAAGCCCGCAAAATGGGCGAGATCCCGCGATCTCTGCTTTGCCTGGGCGCTTCATCTTTGAATAGCCTATCGAAGTCCCAAGAAATGGTCAAACACGACCAATGTTTCCACAAAACTTGGTCGAGGGCCAACAATAATCCTTCATTGACAGAACGATGATATCTTGTTTAACCCTTATCATGAATATTTCATCTTCTATTTCTTTAAACTCGGAGTGTAGTTGCTTTATTGATACCAAGTGGTCTTCATTATTATTTACAAAAGTAACCAACCACCGCTTGATTTTATCCTTTGGGAAATCAATGAGTTCATAAAAATCGATAGCTCACAATTCTTTGATTGTGCTCAACTTCGTTTCTAATTGTTATTTTATTATTATGCCCGAGTCTCTTACAAACTATGGGCATTCAAGCTCCTTGACAATTTCCAATGCTTTTAAGAATGGATTGCTTTCTTTATCATTTAATCTTGTATGAGTGGAAATTGAATCTCTTAACATGTGTATCCTTGCTATCCATCCTACTTTTAGTTGTTTTATTCTTCAATTTGAATGTAGTTGTTGTTGACTTCTATAATAGTTGCTTAGACTTGTAACCTATGCAACAAAAGTACTCAAGGAATTTTTGTAGTAGGATTCATCATGCTCCAGATCCATTAGGCCATAAATTATTTGAGATAGATTCTTCAGGTTTGTTGTGACTTCCCATGCTTATGAAATTATAGCAAGTCGGTTATTGATATTTTTGGTGACATACAACTTGAATCCATTTAGAAACTTAGCAACTTTCGTTACCTTTACTGATGTTCTATGTGTACTAGGGAGCATTTGATCAAGTGCAATGATGGTCAGAGGCTCTGTAAACAATGGCTTAGGAATTAATGCATCCTCCAACTCTGTTATTATTATTTTCAATTTGATGCCTTCCAACACTTTCTTAGAGATGCAATGGGCCAGAGCATCTCTAGTGGTGATATGTAATATAAGGAGTCCGAAGGGTCTAAATATTGAGACATCAACTTTCAAATTCCATGTTTTAGTCACTTTCTTAATTTTCACATTCACTTTTTCTATTTGTAATTTTTTATCTTCTTTATTATATTTAGCATTGTCTCGTGTTGGAGATTGCGCTTCAAAAAAAAAAAAATCTTCATGAGCCAACTCCTTTGCAATTTGTTGACTTTCAAAAATTATGAGTGTTTCCTCGTCGAGCATCGAGGCATTGTCAATTTACATATCGACTATATTCCTTGGGCTTCCTGAGTATTGTGAGTCATTTATGATTGGGATTCTTTTTTCATGACATGCATATTTTCTAAATCAACTAGGGGTGGGTCTTCTCCATCATCTCCTACATCACGTCCTTCATTATTATCTCCTATACTCACATTTTCTTCTTGTTTATTTTATGTAGAGGAGGAACGCCTATGTGAATGGGGAATAGAATAAGACTGTACATTGGTCATGTCTTTTCCTCTTTGCCTTGTTCTATTTTTTCTTTGAGTATTTGTGCTAATTTTCGTGACCAAATCATCATTACTAACATGCTTATCCTTCTTCATTGGGGTATTTGGGTCACTATCGCCAATTTCTTCAACAATACTTGTGAAGAAGTTGTTTATCTCATATATGCCAAGTGTTTGGAGAACAATCCTTCAGTATCAAAACCTCTCAGGAGTTATCCATCCTTTAAATTGAATGTGGTAAGAATTTAGACATTTCCATTGAATGGGTGGAATTCCTCACTGTCGTATTGAAAACATAAAAGGGTGATGAAATACATTGTTTCTTTATTTTTCTATTAAATAGGATGGAACATGCCTCATACTATCTACAAACCTCAGCAACCAGCTACCTATCACACACAAATATGGGAAGAATAAGAGGGGTTTATTCACAACCATATAGTCTAATGCAAGTATGGTTATCTTCACAAAAAAAAACTCCCTTTCCTTTGATAAAATGATTTTCTTGTTGAGTTATCCTTTTAGGATAGACTCCAGTTAGCATATATCTAAATTCCTTAAGGAATTTATCTTGAATGAGGAAAAAATGAAAAGGTGATTTGTGTTTCCACATAATAGGGTACCATAATTGAATAGTCTCATTATCAACATCTAAATTTTTCCTTAGGGGCAAGTGTTACCCATGATTTTGGTCATCATGATGATGTATTAAGGATGGTGTACTTAGGCTCTTCATTAGAACTTTTTCCTGAGAAAAATTACCTTCATCTCTCTCCAAAAATCACATTTTTGAGGAAGGTTCGCAGGCTACCAATACATTTGCCTGCGAGAATGCTTGATTCTCGCAGGCTACCTTAAGCCAGGGTGTGAGAAGTTCGCACTGTGTCTAAATACTAGGGTGCAAACTCTTTCTAAAGAAGGGAAAAAGATGAATTCTCGAAGCTTCTAGAAGGGAATCTTCTAGAAGGATGAGATGGCATTCGAATGGTCATCTAAGTACTGGATTTCCTGATATTTTGGGATCATTCTTATCTAAGTAACTAATTCATTCTCTCCTATATATTGAGGGGATTCTCATGGAAAAGGTTAGAAGCAATCAAGGTTAAGAAGATATTGGAGGATTAGTGAAAGATTGTGTGAAGGACTGATGCTACAGTAGCTAGAGAACTCCAGCAAGTTTATCAAAGGTAGTTGATCTTCTTCATGCAAGTGAGCAAGTGTGTGTGTCAGAGCCAAGGGCCATCGAAAGGAGGTTTGCAACATCAAGGCTTAGGTTGTAATCTTTGCCTTAAATCAATATGATACAGTAATATGTCCCTTTCCCATAAAGATATGTCTACTTTATTGTATAACTCCTTGATCATATACATAGATTAACTATTGAATATAGTGAGTTGTTTTCACTTCAATTGGTTTGAGTTGTCCTGGTCTGGATTGCACAAGAGCATTGGAGCAAAACTAGAACAACAAAGACCCAAGGAAGCAATCATACAGTATGTTCACGATTCTTGCCTCCTAGTTCATTCAATAGTCGAAATCTAGGGAAAGAGTATTATTTTGTCTTGTTTTGTTCTAGATCCAGGTGGATCTAGGGAGATCGGTTTGTGTCCACACTTACAAATTTATCCAGTAACAAAATTGGCGACTCAACTGGGGAACAAATCCCATTTTTTTTTTGTGGCTTTTGATATTTTTCTATGGCCATTTGCTCTGGTTTCATTTTTCTCCAGTCTTATCAGTCTCTGAGTCTTCAGGATATCCTGATAGACCTTCTGAGTCCAGAAGCCTTCTTGAATTTTACTTCATTTTTCAAATTTTTTGATATGTTCAAGAATTCTCGCACTACACTCCATTGCAACCTGCGAGAACTGGTTAGGTTCGCACCCTGCTCATAGGTTTCAGTGCAAGGTTCTCGCACCTTGCTCAAAGGTTGCCTGCGAGAATCATAGATTCTTGCACTATGTAATAGTGCTTACCTGCGAACATTCTTTTTCAAAATTTGGAATTTGAGTTTTTGTCTTTCTAACTGCCCAGATCAGTTCAAATACATCTTATGAGTTTCTTGGACTGTTGATTGATACCTTTCTTGCTTTAGTTTGCATGCATGCATAGTTTTAGGGTTTCAAGGCTTTTCTTGGCATTTGTGACTTGACTTTCGTTTCTTGACTCTTCTTGGCAAACCATTCTCTCTGACTTTAGATTCTGAGTGTATTTGATTGGTTGAGAACCAGTGATTGGTTGAAAGTTGGGTACTTGGTTTTTCTCATTTGCTTCGTAGTTCGAAAGAACATTTTCATTTGTATTGAGAAGACTACTTGGTTTGTTCTTTATTTGTGCTTTCATTGAAAGAGTTGAATGGGTTGTTATTGCTTGATTCTTTATGATTTGATTTTCTGCTCTCTCATTGATATAGTGCGGGTTCTTTTTGAAAAGTGAACACAAGGTTTTTCTTTCATCAAATTGTTTTTATCATTTACAAAACATTGAAAATCAAATTTTAGAGATTGTTGAAGTATTGAAAAAGAGAAACATAGAGAATAGTCATTCAATAACTGATTGCTTGCATTGACATTTGAAAGGAAATTTTGCATATAGTTCCTGGTTGATCTGGAAAAATTCTCTCTCTCCCATATATAGGATTCATTGAACGTAAAGTGATACATTTCATTTTCATCCTTGCATTATTGGGTCAGAGTCATACAACATAAGTTTCACTTCCGTTGCCTTTGAGTAAACAACAGCTTTTAAAAAAACATTGTGTAATCTTAAAATTTATCTAGTAACTCTTTTCTAGGGCTCTTTTACACCAACATTTAGCTAGGCTAGTGCTTTGGAGTAGGAAGAGAGATACACTCTCCAAAAGCTCAAAAAACACAATAGCATCTTGAGTTAGGGAGTGTTAAATTCCATTTGCAACATATTGTTCTGGGAAGCCCTTCTCACACAAGGGTCAAGCACTAGGTCGCATTGGTGTTGGCAGAGTTACTCACCCTGCTTTGTTGACATCAGTGTAGATATTGCACGTATTACGAGGGTCACTCGAAGGTATACCCACAATGATGAGTGGAAGCCTTTTGAGTTGATTTCGGGCTAGATACCCTACCCTTGAGTGTGGATCAGACTGTCGACTATTTCCCCAGGCTTTATTGTTGTTTGTGGTGACTTTAGTGGCCTATCTCTCTAGGTTCTTACCCAAGGTGACTGTGGAGGGGAAAGTCTTCACGGTACCTGGAATTGACGTTGATCAAGCTCACTCGGGCTCCTTGGAGGGTATACCCATGATTATGTGTGGGAGCTTGCACCAGGGTGTAAGTCCGTTAAGCAGGTCGTCAGCGTAACTTTTCCACAATAGCCCCACCCCTTCTCGTCTCGTTGTTGCGACGTTGGATTTCATCACCAACTAGTGGCTTCGAAATTAGAAGGTCTTGTTTTCCTGGTGATTGCTTCCTAGATTTTTGTTTACTAGTGCGTGTTGTTTGTTTCTCGAAGTTGACCTTAAGAATTTTTTCGCGGAGCCTGTCACTCGTTTACAATTTCTCCCCCACGACGTTCATGTAGGATGCAAGGTTTATCTCCAAAACATCTGGATGATTCTCAACCTTTGCCTACCGGTACACCTGAGGGCTCTCCTCATCAGAGTGAAGTCCCAGTTGTTACCCCACCACATGTGAAAACAAGTGAAGTCCAAGTTGTCACCACCCCATAAGTGGAATCAACTGAATCTCTAGAACCTTTTCGAATTACTAACACTAAAGAGGACTATCGCATTCGCCGTGGTGAACGACCTTTTGTGCGATTAAATTCTTCTGGGGATTTAGTTGTTACTTCTTCTGGATCACCCGTTGGGCCTTTTCCTGGTGTAGAAGGCCAATATCCTTTTTCATCTGTAGGAGATTTCCGCAGGACTCTTTTTAGTCCTGGTTCACCTGTGGTCTTTGAAATCAACCCTCTGGTGTTATCTGAGACAGAGACTGTACCGGTGAATACCACTTATCACTTTGTTCTCCCTGTTCAGATGGCCCATCTCGTGAACACTACGAGTGTCCCAACTGGATTCACTACAGCTGGACTTCCTCCTATAAACACCCAGCGAACGCCCAATGTTACTCCAATGCTACCACCCAGTTACCATGCGTTGAATGCTTTGTTGAATGATTCAAATATGACACCTCTGCAAACCCCTTCTAGTACTCCTGGTGGTCCTTCTTTTCATGGGCACCCTATTCCCGGTTTTATTCCAACACTCCCTCAATTTTCTTCTGGCATTTCTCATCCTAGTGGCACTATTCTGTCTGTTGCACCAAACTTGCAGATTCCCGTTGGTGGACAAGGTGGAACGATTCAACTGCCTTTTACCAGACATGTTCCAGTTACTACTCAACCTTCGATTGGAACACAACCTCCGATTGGAACTCCACCTATGATAGGGGGACCAACCCCAACTTTTGGACAAAATATACCTCCTTCTTTGGCCCAGTATTGGACTCAGATGCTACAAAATCTTCCTCAAATGACTGGGGGGCAACAGCCTACTCCTACTATAGGCAAACCTTATCCGGGTATACCTAATCCTATTTCGGGGCAGGGTCAAAATACTCAACCTCAGGTCCCTACTCAAACTCAAGGTTACAATCCTTGGAATTACTATCCTCTCCAACCACCACCAAATCATCCGGGGTCTTCCCACTATGGGAAAACTGCATACGGGCCTACTGGTTTACCAACAGGGCTTCCACCCCAAAGTCACCAGTACCCACAAGTCAATCAACAGTTACCTTTTCTTGCTACTTTGGATTTTCCAGATTTGTCTAGGATTCTGAATGATCCTATTCGTCACTCTCCCCAATGGCCCGTTATTCCAGCCAAGCTTCCATCGGACATTCCCAAATTCGATGGCAAGGTGGGAGAGGACCTGAACAATCATGTTATGAATTTTCACCTATGGTGTTCATCCAACTCTTTGATAGATGACTCTATTCGCCTACGTATTTTTCAACGAACTCTTACTGGTTCTGTTGCAAAGTGGTATATTGAATTGCCACAAGGTTTCTTCTCTGATTTCAACACCCTAGCTATGGATTTTCTTACACATTACCAGTTACCGATCCGTTATGATACTGGGACTAAGATTTTAACTTCCTTCAAACAAACTAAAGGCAATCATATCTCGGATCATATATATGAATGGAGAAGGAGACGACGTCTCATTAAACTTGAACTCCCTGATCAGTTACTAGCAGAATGGTTTACGAAATCCTTTGTAAATGAAATTGGTACAGACATTGCCATGGGTGGTGTTGTTACAGAGGAGTAGGCTATAAGTCGTGCTCAATATCTTGATCTCGTTTATTCGCAAATGAGAACACTTTACGATTTTCTACCTGAACTACCTCGTCCTGGTTCTTCCAGCACTTCAACTGCTCCAGCTGCCTCGCATGTAGTTGATGGTGTGATTGGCACTGCCCATGCACACTCACATTCTTTTTCAAGTACAACCCCTAAATATACATCTTCTAATGTTCAAAATGCTTCATCTCCTGCCACCCCCACCGGTAAAACTTCTGAGGTGAACACCATTCAATCTACCCCGACCGGTAAAAATAAATCTAAAAAGGGGAGAGGCAAGAATAAGGAGGGAAAAAATAATAATCAAATGGAGCAAACTAAAACTCCTCCTGTTGAATATCGGGATAAGCACAAGCCACGATACCCTTTCCTTATCTGTGGTGACGATCACTACATGAAGGATTGTCCATGACGTGCTGAGGTCACTAAGTTCCTTCAAGGAACACCCAAACCATCTACACCAGCAGTCTTGTCCAAACCCTTCCCGTCTCAACAACAGGCTCAATTGGTCATCCATGACCAACCATCTACTTCTACGACATCATATGTTTTGATGTGTACGGGTGATTCTAAGCAAAACAATGTTGCAATTGCAACTCAAGCCAAAGATTATTCTCCATCTAAGGAGAAGGTTGACGATTTACCTCCTGCTTTGGTACAACCCTCTCCATCGACTCCACCTACAAACGGTCCTCTTCATCTCGAATGAACAAGCCTTGATACAGTTGTACGACCCCCTAAGGGTGTTGTTCGCAAGTCAGCTTTCAATCCTCATGCTCGTGCGGCCCAAAACTACAATATTGTGGAAGATCTGGCCCAGGCACCTTTAGCGATGTCAGCCCTTGAAGTCCTTCAGTCTTGTCCTGCACAACGGAAGGCACTGTTGAAAGCTATAGGTGGAATTGACCCCACAGATATGAACTTGATAGTCTTTGACTTGGAAGATCATATTCCAAGGTTACCCCCTCAGCTTGCATTCCAGATACAAGTTGTTGTTTCGGACAAGAACATTTGCTGAACTGTTATCAATGAGGGTGCCTTTACGCGTGTAATGTCTTTTGCTTGTTGGAAAGCCATTGGTTGTCCTCCCTTAAATGAATCACAAAATACTCTGAAAGCCTTTAATGTCTCTAGTTTTAAGCCTTACAGTGCTCTTCCATCATTGCCCGTTACACTAGAAGGTAAGACAGTCCAAGTTGAAGTGGAAGTCTTCGATGCTCCCCTTGATTACAATCTTCTGCTTGGTCATAGCTGGATCGATTCCATGCGTGCTGTTGTATCAACACTTTTCCATGTCGTCCATTTTTCTCATCAAGGAAAGGTTGTTACAGTTGATCAACTTGCCTTCTTTAATTCCGATACTCGTACTAGCAACGTGCCATTTATAGCTAAAACCCCACCGGGTTATGAGAATGTCGGTGTCGACCTTTTAAAAGACTCTTCATTGATGGGTACTTTTCCCATTCCGCCACCCGATGTTCCACACCCGTCCGTAGCCTCTATCAATATGATCTCCGACGTACCTCATGAACTTCCTGTGCCTTCTGACCCTTGGATAGTCCCTGACCCTGGAGATCACACTCGTTTCGGCGACGTCATGCCGTTAAGTCCGGTTGAGTCGGCTTATCAGGCCATTCAATCGGCAACACCTTCTACCTATTCTCTTGATGAGTCCTCCCTTTTGATGTGCTTTTAGTTCAACTTTGATTGGAAGATTATATACTACAATGCTTACTGATTTCAAGTTTATATACTACAGTGCTTAATGATATATAAATTGTATATCTCTTTGAGAGAATTATTGTTTTATTTATTTTAATATTGCACAATTTAATCATTTATTTTACATTTGTAGAGTATCTTTTATCATTATCTTTTCTATACAAGATCACTTTCATTGTTGTTGTTTTGCTATTTAAATTCACTTTATGTTCAAAGTTGAAAATTTTATTATAATATATTATGTTGACGAATATGATCTATAAAATTTTAATGGTTTAAAGTTATTAAATCTATTTCCTGCAAATGAAGCAATTTCAATGATGTCTATGCATGAGGTTTCCTTGATTCTTATTCCACCCTTATCATGTTTTGTTCTATATATATTCTTTCATGTAACCACTCTAAAATTTATTGTATTCATGTCTTCTATATATATATATATATATATATATATAT